>CM054177.1:71880162-72040162 GCA_028829895.1 Sinotaia quadrata
ACATCGGTTGTGGCCAGAGATGAATTTCTCGGTCGCCCTTCATTCAGATTCCTCTTCCACTTGTGCGTCACAGTAGCGTCAGTAGACTCCAGTAACTTCACGGTAGCAGTTTACCGTAGTGTCGCCATAGCGTAGGCGTCCTTCAGCTGTAAATATACAAGTGATTGTTTGCCACGCATCAGTCTCGTGAATTTAAATATACTAAACCTGCAATTTTAACATTAGTTCTCATTTAAATTCTTTTCACATACGTTACTTCCTTCTTGCTAGAAAAATACAGTTATAGGTTTACAATATTAATTAAATAAAATCTATAAGTGCAAATGAAAAGATAAAATTTATCTAAGTACAAAACTTAAGTTTTTACCATCTCAGACAATCTGGCTTGCTTCTAATCGTGGAAGGACGCGAACACGAGATTCCTTGGTTTGTAACAGAATGAGCTGTCAGCCCCGAGACGGACTATTTAAACTATCGCAAGATTTTCTCGTACTAATCTGCCCTGAGGATAGACTTCTTTACTCTCTGCGGTCTATTGTTCTATAGTGTCGCTTCAGTGCGTCTGCAGAAAGGCTGGCTTGTTAGTACATGCGGTCTAGCTCTTAGAAGTTGCCCGATCTGAGATCGCTGGCCGCTCTTCCCTGACGTCATACGTCTCTGTTACGTAATCGTAAGTGTCTTCCCTTCTCACGGTCTGCGTGTACCTGACTGTAAGTGGTTCGTCTGTCTTTGAGTCTCCGACTCTATTGAGAGACCAAAGCGTTCCCCGTCTTTAGAAGTATCGTCGTCATTGTCTGCCTAGAGATGCGAGAGTGTTTCTGGTAGCTTATCTACCCCTGGTTAGGTGTCCACCCCCCCACACCCTGGTTAAGTCAGTTCACTTCTAACCGACGTAAACATGTGTTCTTTTGTCCTGGCTGCCTAAGACAGTTACTTCAAAGACTTGTTTTCTCATGAAAGAATTCTCTTATCATGGGAAAACTCTTCTAAATATTAAGAAAAGAAAAATTAAAAAATTTCAAATTTAATATTTTTACAGTTTGCAATTTCTGCGCCACAGAGAGTATACACTTTTTCTTCGTAACTGTCAGCGAAGCGCTGGTAATGTACAGCCTCACTTCTGAAAGTCTAGTGCATTCTCGGAACTCATTTTCACACACGGTCCTTACATTTATCGTTGGACTGGTTGTTTATGCATGCTGCCTGATGATCTCGATTTATATTTCTTGTCAGACTGATACTGTATCTAAGCATTGCACGACTGATTAAGGATTAACAAAGGTTAGATGTGTACAGTTTTGCTTGCAAATATAGTGAAAGCTAATAGAGCAGATTTGTAAATAAATGAGACTAAGTAAATGTCCCATTTCATATTGTTTTTAATGTGCATATGGTTTATTATGTCAACTTACCAAGATTTCTTGGACTTTGCAGGCTAATTGGTCAGTTGCCTCAAAATTGGAAGCGATGATGAAAACTTTTCGACACGGTTTAATGTTGATGTCACAAGCAGACGATCTAAAAGTTGAAAATTGTAAATTGCACTATTAAACTTATCAAATTCAATGCGTTTTGTAATTTCATTTTGTAAATGCACTTTTGATGTATCGATTTTCTTTGCATGTGTAATTTTACAAATTATGTCAATTACTTTATTTATTTAAATCATTTTCATATAACAGAGATTATAATAATAATTATATACAATTCACATATAAAATCTAAACAAAAGGCACATGGCTTTGATAACTGTGTTCAATATTAATTATAATTTATTTGTTTTGTTTATTAAATAATTCGTTTATTAATCCTTCATCAGTGAATTTATCATTGAAAATAAAACCGTGTCACTATACAAGAAACAGAGAGCTAAATTAAATGCAAAACTGACTTATGTTCTCTCTAACAATAACTGTCCATCAGCTGGTATATAGACATTAATAATATTTTTAATAATTTCTTTTGCATTTCGCTTTCTTACCCGTCGATTTGAATTAGGTGTGGTCCAACTCCATCCAACAGCTGACAGCTTTCGCCAGTAAACCCTGTATTGCACACACAATGACCTTGCTGACAACGACCATTTTTTAGACAGTCAGCACTGCAGATCTCTTGCACTGCCGCAACCTCTGGTTTCAGAGTCGACTCACCGCTGGAATCATTGACATAATTCTTAGGATCTGTTGCTACCTCCACTTGACAGTCAGCAGTGAATGAGTTAACAAAGGAGACTACAGATTCGTTGCTGTCGGTGAACTGTGTAAAAAAACAAACAAACAGATAATGAATAATTCTTGTGGGGATTTTTTTTGCGTGCCATAGATTTTGAGGTTCTTTTGCAAATTTCACTTGTATCAAGTTTTACTGGTATTTCTTTAAATCCGATACAAATGTTATTGCAATTAACTATGATGATGTAAAAATATATATTTAAGGCAATCTTACCAAAATGTCGATTTTACAGCTTTCCAGATCGATTTCTTTGGTCGCATTCATAGCATTGCAGAGAGTCCACACCTGAGATGACTGGACTGCTGACCGACACATTCTTTCTGCTTCAGCCTCCGTTATCCCGCTAGGGGTTGGCCAGGATGGAGTAGCTGGCTGAAAGTCTAATGTTTTTAAAGTACACTTTTAGTGTACATATATAAATAGTTCTATAATTAATTTGTTACAGTACTTATAAATACAAATGCTTTATTTAATATAATTAAAAGTAAAGAAGTACACTTAACCGACAATTAAAATTTTAATAGTGTATTTTGTCAATGATTTTCTCAAGTGAATGTTTTAAATGTTTATAATGTCTGCGTGATTTTATTCAAAAAGGTAAAGATATGTAATAATACAACAATTCCATCGGTTGTCTCTATTATAAAGTGACATTTATAATTTATACTATGTACAGTAGTGTCTATCCATTTATCCCGCCCTCCCTCCCTATCGATCTATCTATCTACCTACCTACCTACCGACCTATCTATCTGTCTATCTATCTATCTATCTATTTATCCATCTATCTATCCAACTATCCATCCATCTATCTATCCAACCATCCATCCATCCATCTATCTATCTATCTATCCATCTATCTATCTATCTATCTATCTATCTATCTATCTATCTATCTATCTATCTATCTATCTATCTATTTATCTATCTATTTATCCATCTATCTATCCAACTATCCATCCATCTATCTATCCAACCATCCATCCATCCATCTATCTATCTATCTATCTATCTATATATCTATCTATCCATCCATCCATCCATCTATCCATCCACCAATCTATCCATCTATCTATCTATCTATCTGTCTGTCTGTCTATCTGTCTGTCTATATATCTATCTATCTGTCCTGTTTGCTAACGTGGACGGAGTTCTAGCTCCAGCTCACTGATTATTATAGTTGTAGTATTTTTCAACCCACACATACACTCCCCGACTTCAGATTGTCGAGTCGTGTCATGGGTTTGAAAAGGGACTAGGGAAATTAAGAAAAGCTAATAAATTCTCAAACTCATTTAAGTATAATAATAAGTTTGCCATCTTTTCTCTTAATATGTGTATTTATATATATATATATATATATATGTGTGTGTGTGTGTGTGTGTGTGTGTGTGTTTGTGTGCATGTTTGAATATGAGGGTTTCGTGTATTTGTGCATGCGTGCATTCATTTGCTTATTCACATCTCTTCCATAATGAAAATACTGCATTTACCTTGCAGAGAATCAAAGCATACCTTTGAACTCTTCAGGATCATAAACTGATACGGTTTCATCAGAATCTGTGTACATCTGTCCTTCCACAGCTCTAGCTGGTCTAAATCTCGTTATGCTTGACATTTTTTCACATGTATTCGCTCCCCCACACTAGGAAAAACCATATCGCCATCATCATCACCACCTTTCAACACACAAACATACTTACATACACGCATATACAAGGAAAGGTCGTGTATGTACTAACATGTATTTGTCGCTTTCCTAATATTTCAACTTTTTATCTACGTAAGGTTACCTTCTTGTACTTGGGATTAATTAGCCCTTCGCAAGAACAATAAAAGATTTACCCTTCGACTATCGATAGTCAATTTTGCAACAATCTCTAAGAAATGTGTGAACAAACCCTAGAATACCTAATGGACTGCAAATATCAGTCGTATTTTTATTTATACACCTCCATGAATATTTTATAAAATAGTAACATTTGGCTTGTGAACTATCAAGCACGCTATCGTACTTAAATTTCGTTGTCATAATTAATTTGAATAACGTTTTCTCAGTGGTTATTACCTAAAATTTCTTAACATTTCAGTTATTTCCAAAGAACATTTAAAATCCCTTTGTCACAATCTCAAACCAACTCTCCTTTAAAATTTTAAGCATCAATTCCCGATTTCACGCCCAACAATCTATGAAACAAGAACATTACGAAGTAAAACATGGGTTTTCCCCCAGTTGATTCCACGCCTACTCTTATTAATCTTACTAATATGCAAAGTAAAAGATAAAATTAAATGATAAAACATAGTCTGTTTAACTCCAAATGAATATAAATAAATAGATAGAAAATAGATCGATAGATGGATACATCTGGAACGTCGGAACATTGTTTGCGATTTGTCTGATTTAGCAGTCAGACTTTCCAGCGTCACTTCGAATTCCGACTGGTTTGTTTGGAGAAGGGGATTTTTCGTTCGTTTACTGTTCATACCTGGCAATGCCATATCTTACTGTTCAAACCTAACCATTCCATCTTTTACTAATGAAAAATAACCATTCCATCCTTTACTATTAAAATCTAACCATTCCATCCTTTACTATTCAAAACTAACCATACCATCTTTGACTATTCAAAACTAACCATACCATCTTTTATTATTCAAAACTAACCATACCATCTTTTATTATTCAAAACTAACTATACTATATTTTACTTTTCAAAACTAACTATACCATCTTTTACTATTCAAAACTAACCATACCATCTTTTACTATTCAAAACTAACCATACCATCCTTTACCGTTCAAAACTAACCATACCATCTCTTATTATTCAAAACTAACCATACAATCTTTTATTATTCAAAACTAACTATACTATATTTTACTTTTCAAAACTAACTATACTATTTTTTACTATTCAAAACTAACCATACCATCTTTTAATATTCAAAACTAACCATATACTAATTTTTACTATTCAAAACTAACCATACCATCTTTTACTATTCAAAACTAACTATACCATCTTTTACTATTCTAAACTAACCATATCATTTTTTACTGTTCAAACCTAGCCATACCATTTTCACTGTCCACAACCAACTATACCATCTTTTATTCTCCAAATAATGAATAAAATCCATCAGTTTAATGTCTTACAGTAGTTCAATGTCAAGATATTCTTGAGAAGGCACAATCTATAACTGACTATTAAGAGTTTAGTAATTTCTTTCATTTGGTTTCCTAAAGCTACATTATCACATGCACATCAACCTACTCAATACGACCCTCACTCCCACTCCCAGGAATTTAACAGTTTATGTACATCCGGTATTAATACTCACACGACAGAATGGTAATGTCTAGGTCAGGTTGTAATAGTTTGCCAGATATTTAGCCCGACTGACCACATGACCAGCTTTGCCCTCTTTGTGTGCACCAAATCAACCCCAAAAGAAAAGTCAATCTTGCCACTGTCCGAGAAACACTTCCTGAAAAACTCTCCCAGATCCGCTTTTGGTAAAAGGGTTGTGCTGAGAAAGAATTGGCACTCTATTAGCACCTTGTACATCAAGTATCTGGTTGTTCTTTGTGCCGTGTTGATCGGTCTACTATACAGGGTGACCAACGCAAATAGATTCAAACCCCAAAGCCTGCACTGTGTTATGCTGCTGACTAGGCACATGCGAGAACCCTCCTAGCCGTCACAGTCAACTAATAGCCAGCTCTAGTAAGTCAAAGTCTATTAAAATTATAGACATAATTCTTACTTTGTGTTATATAGTGGAAACTATACAAAAATGGGAATGTCAAAATGCGCTCGCACACCACACCTATGAACTAGGGCAATGCTATTCAGAGTGGTTATTAAATCACGTATATATATATATATATATATATATATATATATATCTTTCCCCTTTTTCAATGATAAACTATAACTTTTTCCAGTTTCTACTCTATTATTCACCGGACGTTATGCCAAGCACTGCATTCAAACTGCTTAAAATTAAAAATCATTAAGGGCAGTATTTTCTCCTTTATATAATTATATAATGATAGAAACACAATAAAACTGTGCACTCTAAATCTTGCAAGTTATAATTTTAATTGTGGAAATACTTGTTTAGAAATATATATATATAATTCTCAGACAATTCGTTCGCAAGCTAAAGAAAATCAAAGAAAGAAAGAAAGAAAGAAAGAAAGAAAGAAAGAAAGAAAGAAAGAAAGAAGGAAACAATCAAACAAACAAACTAACAAAGAAGAAACAAACAAAGAAAAAAAAGAAAGAAAGAAAGAAAGAAAGAAAGAAGCAAGCAAACAAACAAAGGAACAAACAAACAAGCAAATAAAAGAGAAGGAAAGAGTACCTGTAATATTTTCTTTGACACATCACCGCGAGCAGAACACGTGATATTTGATCCAGGCAAATTACTTACACATGTGCAAAACACGCGCGTTTCTTTTATATACAGAAGTGGTGGTGTTGTCTTAAAAAGACTACTTGCGTCGTTATTTCTATGACAGCAGTAACATATACGTACGAATCAGAATACATATAATATGAAAAACGTCACTTGTGAGGAAAACTTAAAGATTCTAGTCACGCACAGGTTATATCAAAGCCTTCAAATGTTTACAGGAAAAACATAGAATCGTATAATGGCGAAGTGAAAATCAAGTGGTTAAGATAATTAGATGTAGAGGTAGAACACTGGTGAACATTAGGTGTTAGGATAATTAGATGTAGAGGTAGAACACTGGTGAACATTAGGTGTTAGGATAATTAGATGTAGAGGTAGAATACTGGTGAACATTAGGTGTTAGGATAATTAGATGTAGAGGTAGAATACTGGTGAACATTATGTGTTAAGATAATTAGATGTAGAGGTAGAATACTGGTGAACATTATGTGTTAAGATAATTAGATGCAGAGGTAGAATACTGGTGAACATTATGTGTTAGCATAATTAGATGCAGAGGTAGAATACTGGTTAACATTAGATGTAGATATATAATACTGGTGAACATTAGGTGTAGCTGAACAATTGAAAGATTAAAATCTGTAAAATCTAGTCATGGCCTAGCAGTCTTTGGCAATTATAAATAAGGTATATTTACGGTTAAAGTATTGTCAATTATGAATAAATAGTGTTACAGTTAAAGTACTGTCAGTTATAAAAAAGTAGTGTTTACAGTTAAAATATTGTGAGTTACGAATAAATAATATTTATAGTTAAAGTAGCATCTTCACAATATGCACCAATTAATTTTTGTCAGTTGATAAAATGACGGTAGAATATCAACACACGTTTACGTTGTTGTGCACTATGACAATTTGTATGGATTACAAAAATGAATAGTGATGATCCTGACAACAATGGTGATAAGACATACAGGTATCAAGGATGAATTTACGGTCTTGAACAGTTTACCTCCAAGACTCTGAGAAGCTTTCAGGAACACATCCGAGATTATTGATGAGGTCCTGTCTCTCACACGTTGTGTCAACCCTTGCTCCTCCCCTGTGCGTGAACTCATTGCTTGCGATTCCATCAAAGGTTCCACAAAGACCTTGACCATAACCTTTGTCTGTGCCCGGAATGATGAGTTCCACGTCCAAGCCCCAGTAGGTCTGTGTGATTCTTACCTCCGTGCTCGAAGGTAAATATACCTTTAAAGGACAGTATGCATAATAGTAAGCATACAATTAAAGGGCACAAAGTATACCTTTGAAAGACAGTAAGTATACCGTTAAAGAACAGTAAACATACCTTTAAACGAGATTAAATAAAGGGAGTATGAGTGTTTTTTCCCTCTTTAACTATCCATCCATCCATCTGTCTGTCTATCAATAATTCTATCTATGATCTAATGTTGCTGATCAATTCAATCCGTCAAACAAAAATAATATAAATAAATTAATAAAAGACATGTTCCCATTAATTTATCAAATACATCCCGAAATTTCAAAAACTAATTTAAAATGCAAATACGAGAAACTATAATGGTGTAGTATTAATGTTATATTTTAAAATAACAACATTTCCTTCAACTTTGGACTTAAAAAATATATTATACACACCACAATTTGCATTCCATCTCGTGTTCTCTCTATACTCGTACCATCGCTTATCATTCCTCTTGGAATGTCTATTGTTGGCGATGCTGTTCTTCGGCCAAGGATAAAGTCGTTACAGTTCTGAACTCTGATGAGGTCATCGTATTCACGAATAGCCACACCACACGTACAGGACACTCTGACGTCAGACCTACACATGTACGTCCTAATTTGCACCTGTAGACATAATAAAATATTAAAACTATTCTTGCAATGGCCTTTAACATATTTCACGTATAGTCCCACTATTTTTACTCCTTGTATTCAATGTGTCTATTTTTTTTAAATATCGGCCACTTCACTTCACTTCAGAATGATTTAAAAGGCATATAAAATATTATAACAAAAGTCAGGATTGAAATAAAATATCAACTATTCAGTGCAGTTACACTTTATTAAAAACTGGAAAGTATTTATGTTTACAATAGATGTAACTCAGTCTGTCATGTCGATTATATTTCTAATATTTTAAAGTGTATATGCGTCAAGGTCAAAACCTCTTCATTCACCCAGCTAAGTGCTTGTTAGTAAGTTCAGAAACCATGCTATGTTATAAAGTAAAACATAATTCCTCAAATTATGATTTACTCTTTATTTAAATGTTTGTAGCCTACATCTTTCTAAGAAGCCTTGCAGTACTTAAAATGTGGGATATTTCAAAAGTGTTTTCTGGTTTTCCTTTGAGGATTGAATTGTTTATCTTCCATGTTTTCGTTTTTCCAAATAATTTTGAGCAACTAGCGAGATGCGCATTGCAAGACAACTTAGAGCGTGCGGTTTGACTTCAGTCCAACTGTCATGTTGAAAGCCATATGGGATTGGTCGCGCCAATTATATCTCGGTACAACAATGCATGCTAATTCTTTTCTGTCTAGAAAATCCAGACCTATGTAATTTAAAGACATATTTTGCAAACACCGTGAGTTGTTAGTGTGGCAGAAACGGTTCTAGTACTTGATCCATTTCGAAGCAACAACAGTTTAAGATCAAAGAGCCCGCCGCCATTGAGTGTGGTATCTGACATTTTAAGCAATAGCACGCAGCGACAGAGTCACCCCGAATTAAACTCATTGGGTTTGTGTGTGTATTTGTGTATGAGTTGTGTGCGTGCGAGGGTTCCAATTTTTATCTTTGCTAGGGATACTACCATTTCCTGCGATGTAGTTTGTTTGAACTTTGCTGGACTTACTCGACTCAGTTAAAATTACTTACAAGGACCAGAATTTGAGTCAGCCTGTGAATTACTGCAATAAACAATCCATCTGTGAATACTGTAATAACAAACCAAACTGAGAATTACTGCAAGAAGTTTATGATTACTAGGCCATCTGAGCACACGTATAATGTTGCCTGTGATGCATTCATGGTAGGAAATTCACAATCGTTAAGAACAAATAAGACCCAACTCACGTAAATATATTCCGTCACACAGCCAGAATAGTCGTTTTCAGTTTTGTTTTATCGTACTCTTTCCGACTCACACTGAATGTGATATAACTTTTCTCTTCCTTTGCCAGAGATTTTTCCTGGATAGTTAGGTAATGTCACCTTCTGTAATAGCTAAAGACATTCTCCTCTCTTTTCTCGTCTAGTTCTTGAATTTCCCATTTCGTGTAGAAAATGTCATCGTTTTGTGTAGTCAGAAAGTCATTTCATTACAGTTAAGAACTTCCGATTACAGCTGGAGAATGGAAACTTTCCTTTTGAAACATGCTTTGGAACCAAATCCAAAACCTAAATGAAATAACTGAGAAAATCTGCGATAAAAGTTTAGTAGGTTTTTGCAAAGAAATTTAAACTTTTATTCCCCAAATGTATTTGACGCTTAAACTGAATCGAAGACGTACAGAAAGCAGATTAACTAATATTTAATTGTAATATACTAAAAGGAATAAAGCTAATATTAAGACTTTTTTATTAACATACGTACCTCAAAATATCTGTTTGTATTTTCATACAAAGTGTAGTCGCCAATTTTGTAGAGGTTGTAATATTCACTGCAATAAGATATGATAAAATTAATTTTCAACATTCATATATCAGTCAGTTTGCCTAATCGTACAAACAATAAAGCCAAAACGTGGATACTTTAAAATTTAAAATGATGTTGTCCGATAATCGGATAGGTATACGTGTATTGTTATAATTGTCTTAAGTTGTATTTCTAGAAGAAAGATATGTTTGATGCAAACAGAAGTCACTTTACTAATCGTGACAATCTAAACACTCCTGATTCCTGTGGCGGTTTCCGAAACTCGTGAAATGTTTTACTAAATACAGGGCAAGAATGTAAAAAACAATAAAGGAATATAGTTTTCAAAATATAACTATATTGAATGAACATTAAATGGTTTTGAAGTTGTAAAACTGAATACACTTCTGTAAGAAACAAGCAGGTACAATCAGGATACGTTTATGGAAACGTTTACACTAATATCATTAGACAGTTACAACGGTTAAGTATTACTTTATTTCAATCCACAAGCATCGCACTAAATAATGGACACTTTGAAATTAAATTTCTTTCCTGTTGTGACAGACTTCTGACCAAATTCTATGTCACGAAATTCATTCATCTGTTATATTTGGCTTGATAATTCGCATTCTACTTTGAAACAACCAAGTATGAAACGCTAAACACAAACACACACGCAAACGCACGCACGCACACACACACATACACATTTACATATACACACATAAAATTCTTTCTTTCACACACACAAATCTCTCTCTCTCTCTCTCTCTCTCTCTCTCTCTCACACACACACACACACACACACACAGACGTCTCTTTCTATCACACACGCTCATACATAAAAAACCTCTTTATCCCACATACAACAAACTCACACTCAAGAAAAATATTTAAAAAAAACAAACGTAAATAATACAAACAGATTGGTATTAAAAACACGAACAACCCAAACAGCAAGAAAAAAATAAACTAGTTAAAATGAACTTCGTACGAGCTTCTGTATTCCATTCCTCTTATGTGTGGGTCTCCAATGATACTACATCGCCTTTCTTCTGAATCGTGTACATCTATCTATTGATTAAAGAGCAATGGTGACTGAACAACAGCAAACATAATGATGATAATAACAATACAACTACTACTAGTACTACTACTACTAATAATAATAGCGACAATACTAATAATTACTGAAAGCAGAAAATGAACTTACTATAGCAGCAATCATATCAAGTTCTGAATACTTTGCAATAATTACACACAAAGTACAGAGACCGTTACCTGAGCATAGGAGGAGCAAGAATACTGTATTAAATATTACATCTACTAGCAAAATAATGATGATAGATATTAAATAAATGTAGTTTTGAAATTAGAATAACAAAATGAAAACAAACAATGATGAAGAGGAGCAAAGCTTTCTACCCAATACAAGTATGTATTGACTGTAAATATATTACAGACG
The DNA here is from genome assembly GCA_028829895.1 of Sinotaia quadrata. Lineage (NCBI taxonomy): Eukaryota > Metazoa > Mollusca > Gastropoda > Architaenioglossa > Viviparidae > Sinotaia > Sinotaia quadrata. The sequence continues at coordinate 71,891,960 of CM054177.1, forward strand.
AATTAACGAAATAATTTTCCATACATCAAATGCTTAGCATACAAACTATGCACATAAGTTAAATGAAGAATACTACTTTAATACTCAATGTGTGTAAAAGACAAATTTCACTTTACATGAATAGGTTGTATAATTGCGTCTCTGAAAACCCCGATGTCCTGTACAGGCTCAAATCCTAACACGACCACTCTGCCAGCATAGTTCCGAATGTGATCTCGTCTTGCGATAACTTGTATGTTCACTCTTGCCTCTTTCTTGATATCATCCCAATTATCAATACTGATGAAGTATGTGCATGAATGAGCAAGGGCAGTATCTCCTGAGATGTTCCAAAATAAATGTTGCAGGATGCTTTTGTAATAATATGTGTTTAATTTAGTTATACTAAAACTACACACGCACGCACGCAGGCACGCACACACACACATACACTCTCTCTCTCACACACACACACACACATAAACTCACTCTTACACACACACACTCTCTCTCTCTAACACACACACACACACAATTTCTAATAACATTAATATTATATAATATTATACAATATATTTAAGTAGTTTAGTTTTTCCTTAGTTCATTACATTTTAATAAGAAAATATTTTAAAATTTTAACAATAACAAATGGTGCACACTACATACAGATTCTTTCATAGTTAGATGAAAGAATAGAAAATAAAGAACCAATTACCATACAGCTAAAAATATGTCGAAGAAATGTTTCGAGTGTGATGTCAGTTTGGAAGATGAAGCATTGTTCTATAATGGGTAGTTCTCCCACATATTTTAAATACAAATTTGCATTTCTCACCTATAAATTTAGAATGATGTTCCATTTGTAACTTGTATAGTTCAGACATTTTATAATAATGTTTATTTCTAACGTTTATAGTTCAGAAATGTTATGATAATGTGTAATTATAATGTGAAGGTCGAGGATGGACAGAAGCGGAGAGGAAGGAAAGCTATTTTGATTGAGTGGGTTGAGTCGAGTGGTCAGCAGTGAGTAGGATTATTGCTGTATGAGAACACTAACTTCTCAGTGGCATCTGTGCAGTTAAGTGACGGTAGAATAAACGGATTAAATCTTTGTCTTGTTTTGATCAAGACCTCGTCGTGTGGTTATATATCCTTTATTTTGATATAAATGTGAGCTTGTTACGGGTAGATGACATGTGTGATGACAGAATGTGAATACAGAGGACTTTAGAAAGCCATAAATTTTAATTAGTTCTAGGTGTATTGTTAAATTCGATTGATGAGTAAAGTTAGACAAGGTAGAGGTGGGTAGAGTAATTAAGTGAGAAAACTAGGATGCAGGACCCAAGACTTCATTCTTTTGCTATAAACTTTGGATGTGGTGTTATGTGTATCGAGTCCTCCTGTCATGCATGGGTCTTAAAGGAACCGAAAAGAAAGACTTTGGCTAGAAAAAAAAGTAAAACCACTTCAGTGTTGTTGGAATGGTTCAGATTTTGTTAGGAAATGTTAATCTATTAAACATGTCTAACTCTATTTTGCTGCAGAGACCAAAACGGAATGAAGTATATATTTTGTAGCAATTTGCAGTGCGTATAGGCTTGGCAATTACGTATGTTTCTGATCTACGGGTCTTTGGACCTTTAGTCTTTGGTCTTTGAAACTGTTCATATAATGTGTCTGTTTAGTGTCCGTCCATTTCGCTACATTATCGTCAAAGTGTTGCCAACTTAAGTTTGTCATATGGAGTGATGGAAGCGAAACTCATCCGTCACTCAAAAACACTAGTAAACGTGGAATGCCGATGATGATAAACAGGATCAAAATGTATTTTGTTTATAATACAGTGTATTGCTATATTTTTTCTTTATTAAACTTATGTTAATTGTTTCGGTTTGCATATCAGTGAGTCTAGTGTAACTTCTTTTGTTTGTTGTTCTAAATTATAGTGATAATATAATTTTATCATCTTTCTCTCTCTTTGTCATATATCTATTTTATATTTAGTTATCAGTGTAGTATTGTGGAGGTCGTGAGTGTAAATGACAATGCGGCGATTCCCTATTATTGGCGTAACAGTTGTTGTTATTTACTTATTTAATTGTGTATTTGTTTGTTTGTTTATTAATAAATTTATTTTTAACCAGCAGTTCATAACATGCCTCAGTACATTGTACATGTGTTAACACCCTAACTATGAAACATTTGGTATAATACATTATTACACAGTCACCCCAGGGTACCTCGAGACATCTATAAAGAAAGGCAAAAAACGATGTTTGGAACTGACTGTTCTAAAGTAAAAAAGGTCTTCCATAATCTTGCTGAAATATACAGATCAAAAGCCAGAAGAATTAATTATCAGACATATGTTTCGAACTTTATTACTTACCTGCAGAACCTTGAACTTTGACATCCAGCATTATAAGACAGTAGTTGCGAGGCACAATCTTTTCATCACACACTTTGGGCAGCGTGGCCACGACGCTAATGTTTTTCATTTCTTCTGCTTCGCTGATTTCTAATCTTTCGGGCTCAATCTTTATTTTAAAAAAAATCGTAACACTTTTATTTTATGTGCAGTGTATTGCAGAATCTATCGATTAATGCATAATTTCCATATATGGTTAATGATAGGTACTTTACACAATCTTTATAATCTTAGTAAATGAATTGTTTTTCAACAAGAAAACTAAAAATATAATACGATTAAATTAAAATAAACAATTCACATTATTGTGAACATATGAAGTTCATATAAATAAAAGCTAACAATAAATATATTCCTGCACTCACTGTCAGTAATTAACGGTTTTCTCTAAAGTACAATTCAGTAAAGTAAAACTATGTTTATTTGCAATATTTAAAACGTTATAATTACTTTTCTAACTAGTGTACATATGTTGCAGAGGAATGGAGATAAATTACAGTTTATAAAGGCCTGCACAGAGCCATAAAAATATTTGATTTTATTGCATTTATTTAGCCATCAATCAATCCTTTAAATAATTCAATAACATACATTTAATATAAAATTGTATGTTTATAATCAGAAACAGCACATTAATTTTGTTTCATATTAGGAATCTAAATAACACTGCCAACTGTACATAATCAGAACAAAGAACTCTCTAATTAAACATCATGAAAATACGAAGTGCCGTATCTCAATTGAAAAAAAAAACAATGGAAAAAGAATATGCGGCATTTGCGACTTTTTGCAAAAGATACCAGCTAAATAACAGATAAACTAAAATATTCAGCTATACTCAACATTATGCACTCAGATTATCTCATAAATCATTTCTGTTTGACACTGTCTTGCGTAATCATAATTAGTATTAATGATATAAACTTTGAGTTTACTGAATAAAATCTCATCCAAAACTGATCAATTACATTTTGTGTAAAAAACAATTATACCGAATACATTGTTTGTTGGCGAATATATGACTTTAGATAATAGATATTAATTAGGAATGCATCTTGATTTTACTTTGAAGCAAATTAATAATGCAAAATATTTTAGATAGGAATGAATGTCTTCAGTACAGAGACTGTATATATTTTACAGAGAAATGAATGTCTTCAGTACAGAGACTATATATATTTTACATAGGAATGAATGCCTTCAGTACAGAGACTGTATGAGTACTGCGTACTTGTACTGCAAGCTAAAATAATTTTTATTACGTGCTTAGTGTCAAACGAATCCAATGTGTATAACTTAATGAAAAACATGATTACTTAACTGTGTGTGTATGTGTGTGTATGTGTGTGTATGTGTGTGTGTGTGTGTGAGTGTGTGTGTGTGTGTGTGTGTGTGTGTGTGTGAGTGTATATATATATGTGTGTGTGTGAGTGTGTGTGTGTGTGTGTGTGTGTGTGTTTGTGTGTGCTTGTGTATCTGTGTGAATCTAAATTAACGTATATGTTGCACGAACTAATATGTATTATGTTGTGTGAATATGTATATGTATATATAGGTATATGGTCTATTCAGTTCTCTTTCCAATAGTCAGCTTACCTTTATTCCAGCCCAGTATTTGTTACTTTTAAGCCAGGGACTCGTTATGCTGGGAGTAGGATCATAGAATGTTTTCACCTTACAACCAACCTATATAACAGAAAAGAGTAAACAGCCTCAAAAGTAAGCAATGCAAGTCTACCGCAAAAGCATCTCGAAAAGAAAATAAATAGATAACAGATGAAATAGGAGGAATTAATTAAAGAAGCATATTTAGAGTGGGATAGAAGAGACATAAAAGAATGAGGTTGGAAAAGCAAAACAAAATAATAATTTTAATACGCAGTAATAATAGAATATTGAATATACACAGAGACAAAATATTATTTAAAGGAATTTGCTATGGCAAATATAGATAAGTTGCTAGCACTGCTAATAAATATACTGAAAAGAAGGAAGCACAAGATACATATCTCTACAACTTTTCATGCACATTATGGTAACAGCCAATCATCTTCGAATCTCAGCCGTACGCATAAAATCAATTTACCTAGCCCTGTTAGCAGTATGACATCTTGAACTTTAACTGTTATCAATTGCAGATGATTTGAATGTGAAAATTGTCTTTATTTACGCATACCGTACTTTCTTTTTGGACCAATAATTAATTGGAGATAAAGATAATTTACGCTGCACAATGTCAGTTTAAGACTGTCAATTTCATGACGTTATTTTAGTATTGGAAAGGTGTAATGAACAAACATTGGAGAAAATAATGTTGATGAAATTTGCACTGTGCAAAGACAAACTATATTATGAAAGGTGTACCTTGTTCTACTAGTGACTTATACAACATCCTAATGAAAGACCTATGATGTCTAGTGATATTGCAACACTGACCGGCCATTGCGCGTCCAAACAGGCATAACTAGTGTAATGGCCATTTGAAATCCAAATACCTGTGTCCTTTATAATCACAATTTGTTTGATCATTCATGATAGTAATATTCTTAGCAAAGAATCTACCCAACCTTCATTGCCATTTCAAGTACAAGTCAGTTGTCTTCAAGCTGTCAAAGCAGTGTGTGTGTGTGTGTGTGTGTGTGTGTGTGTGTGTGTGTGTGTGTGTGTGTGTGCGTGCGTGCGTGCGTGTGTGTGCGTGCGTGCGTGTGTGTGTGTGTGTGTGTATGTGTGTGTGTGTGTTTGCAATAATATATTTATATATATACATAGAGGACAGGAACATTTAATCATTCATTACAACCATAAAGATAAAATAGTTATTATATATATTCACATACGACATCAGTAATAAATAACAATATATCACAAATGTCACAATGGATTTTTAATATAACAAACGAATTTGATCATTGACGATAAAAACCTTTAATATTTTTCTTTCTTTCCAGTTTGCTTACATATTTATTAAGGTGGCCTTGTAATAGTGACCCGTCCAGCTTAACTGTAGTATCCTTTGTAGAGACTGGCGTAGCAGTGGGTAAATCATCATCATCTATCGTCCACGACACCTGGAATGACTCATCCACCCCTGGATGTGCTGTTCTAATTTTGCAGTAGAAGTAAAAATGACCATCTTCAATTTCTGGCCCTTCCAGCACGGGAGAATCTGACATCAGAGGGAACTGCTCTGAAAGTAAAATGTAGACTTGATGCAGCTATTGGTCTATTTATAGGAACTACTCTTTCCTTTATAGGGATTGATTTCCTCTATTTGAATTATTTTATTTATATAAATTGCTTTTATCATCCTAGCAATTACTGTTTTCTTTATAAAAACTACTGATTTCTATATATATATTGTTATTGTTTCTTTTATAGAAGTTACTATTTTCCGTTTTAGGAATTACTGCTTTCTTTTTCTGAATTACTATTTTCTTTATAGAAGTTACTGATTTCTTTGTTGGAATTACTGCTTTCTTTATAGAAGTTACTTTTTTCTTTAAGTAACTGTTTCTTCTTCAGTGGAATTGCTTTTTTTTATAGGAATTACTATCTTCCTTAACAATTACGTTTCTTTATCGGAAAACTTTCATTTCATAGAGGTGAAACAATATGTCAGAAAGAATAAGTTTCCCTTTTCAGTTTTGATATATCGTGTTAAATTTCTTAATATAGAAAAAAATGCAATATATATAGTATTTGTAAGGCAGATTTTATAAAGTGGGCGAACACGTACAAATATAAATTTATAGGAAGCTGTAGACGCGGAATTACAATAGTAAGGGAACTAATTTATTTTACCTGTGCAAGTCGGAGGAAACCCCGAGAATCCTGCAGGACACACTTCTCTTAATCCTTTTACGAATACAGAGATTTAAAAAGTTTATTTTCAGCAACAGCATTCTCGCTGTCACTCACAAACATGTTCTCGCACGCACATACATATTAGCATATGCAAACTGTTATATTCAGACATTTACTTCTAAACAATCGTACACACTAGACATACGGGTATAGATATATACGGTTTAAAATATTTTTGCGTAAATTCTACACGCATATATTTATTTAAAATTTGACAAATAGAAGATAGATAGATAGACAGACAGACAGACAGACAGACAGACAGACAGACTGATAGATAGACAGACAGACAGACAGACAGATAAATAAATAGATAGATAGATAGATAGATAGATATATAGATAGATAGATAGATAGATAGATAGATAGATAGATAGATAGATAGATAGATAGATAGATAGATAGATAGATAGATAGATAGATAGATTGATAGATAGATAGATAGATAGATAGATAGCGACATACCTGCACAATACGACATGGGACAGGCTGGGGTGGGACTCAGGAGGTAGACGTAGAAAGTTCCGCAGTTCTTCACGCCAATCAGTCGGGACCTCTCGCAGCACAACGGACTTGAAGACTCTCCGTTATTCACGTTAGCACATGCAAGTCGTTTTACGATTCCATCTGCCACTGACGGATGAGATCCGTTCATCCATACTGGCATTTCTGTACCGCACTTGGAAAGGTAAGAAAGTACAAGACGTTTAACCAATAAAAGATAAAAACATTTATTTTAGAAATAGGATATTAAAATGCTAATAACCAGAGAAATGAGAGCCGTTAAAGATAAGAAAACAGAGGAAGAACAAAAGTAAAAAGAAAAGAAAAGAAAAATCGAAGGAAAAGGAAAGAGACCCGCCCAAAAGAGAGAACAATTAAATAAAAGAAACTATCCAGTTGCATCAAATCCATTCATATCATAATTGTGCGTACCTATATTACTCAATCTCGGTGAAAGGTGATTTGCATGCCCCCCTCTTTTATTTTGCGTTGAAATATTAAATAAAGAGTGAATTCCTGGAAATGCATTGACTGGAAATGCTTTGATTAGACTAATTAATTTTGACTCTTATCTCTTGCATTATTGGTTATTTCTAATATCACACCGAAAGGCGCAAGAATGCTAGATGGCAACATTTGACATTTCATACTTTGCTGACGCAATCAGGCCCTTCCCATCATTCACACTAGATGTTGCACGTACCATTCTTTATTAGCAACTACTTTTTTCTGATCGTGTTACGTTTTCAATTCCTAATTTCTCTACATTTATGTCTGACAACCAACATTTCACCTCGAATATAAACGGTGAAATTAAACAAAAACAGATATAGACATATGTACGTGCATTAACTGATTAAAATTAAATAATAAATAAGGGAATTGAATAATTGAAATTAATTATAATTAATATAGGAGAGTGCATTAACTTCCACTAACCTAATTATTTTCATTAAGTTTTAAAAAAATCGAATTATATTATCTCAGAGTTATTAGTTATTAGTTTAATAGTTTAACTGCTGTCTTCACTTCAATTTCCATATTACAAATTACATTCCCAAAGAAATTTGAATATAAGCTAATAAGTACTTATAAAAAAATTCTTCTTGCTGAGAGAGTATGTCAAATGACACGTGTTTCCTGTAAAAAATAAAATAAATTAAAGAAAGTACTTGCTTACATGCTGTGTATTCACGCAATGTTCAGGCATTGTGCCTCCCGCTTCGCTATTAAAGCGGTACCACCCAACCTCCAGGATGTCATCGCAGAGAGGTTCTGCCATTAAGGTTGTTCGGAATCCTGCGCTCCTGTGGACGTCATTGATTTCTACGTGTTCAGAGGGATCGCACGGATCGCCAAGGCACTGCACAACTAATAAGACTATTTTATTGCATTTGCAAGACGTAACTAATATTATTTGTTTAAGTGCATAATGCAGTAAGTTCAGTCAGCCATTTACTTATAAAGACCTCAACAAACTTTTATTATTTCAAATTTCAAAACCCTAAAACATTTCTCATGTAATATCAAGTCGATTCCATGTTTAAATTAATTCAATTACTTTTACAAGTACGTCTTGACGTGTTTACAACATTTCGCCCACCTCCCACCCCACCCAGTACGTTCCTTGTTGTTTATTTAATATGGCACGTGTGCTTAAATGTTATTTTAATGTTTTGCTAGTTCTTAAAGTTTAGAATTTCACTTTGTATTTAGCTACGTTTCTTTTAGAAAACACCTTGTCAATGCAAAATACTGAAATACTATTTTCAATAGGGTAAACATACCACATAGGCTATATAAGAAATGTGCTAAATCTAAATCTGAAGAAATGTTATATTAACTGTAAAGAATATTTATTTAATTGATTATTTATGGAATGAAATATTATCACAAAATAATCTTCAGCTAAAATCACACAGAAACCTCGTTCTATAAAACATTCTAACTGCAATTCAAGATCAGCGTTATTGCATTCCGTTTCACCAGTTGTGTGAAAGGTTCAAAGTAAAGCATTACGAAAACGATGAGGTGGTTAAGGATATAATTGAAGTTTATATATTTACCTGCAGTAACCACCACACAAAATATGTGCAGAGTTCGCTTCATGCTTCTGTTAATTGTATAAAATAAATGGAGTTGATGTTCGATAACACTTCTGGAAAGAAAATGATAAAGCTGATGTACAGAGCAATGACAATTTAAAAAAAAAACTATTATTTTTCTCAAAACCAATCCATGCAGTATTTTACGTTGTTATCATTTGGGTCAGGACGGAGTTAGAGCAAAGGTTATCTCTTTCTCTCTCTCTTTCTCTCTCTCTCTCTCTCTCTCTCTCTCTCTCTCTCAAACACACACACACACACACACACACACACACACACACACACACACACGCGCGGAACACACATGCATACATACACATCTGTTGCTTTTGAAACCTGAGAAAATACAGGCGAATACTGTAAACTGTTGATAAACGTAAAAATTGAGACAATTACACCGAAGGCAAAACAAAAACTAAATATTTTTTATTTCTTTCGAACAGATTATTATAATTGATCTTACCATTCTGAAAGTAAAGATTGCATTATACACACAAACACGCAAGCGCGTGCACACACATACACACACGTACACATATATTTATATTTGTCTATCTAAAGCTACCTACCTATCTATCTATCTATCCATCCATCCATCCATCCATCCCATTCATCTATCTATCTATCTACTTATAGTGTTTGGCCCTTCCCTTTTCATGAATTGGAAATTAGTAAGAGAGCCGAAAATGAATTAAGATTGTACATTCCGTGGAATCGTGTGCAAGTGGAAATCAAATTAAGTTATTTTCTTGGTACCTGAGGGCATTACTCTGATCGGCTGTGACGTTTTCACTATTGTCGAAAGTGGATCAGCCGCATAGAAACTTGCACATCATTTCAAAATAAAATTTACTGTAGTTTCCTTTTAGCAAACAAGATTACATTCAAACCGTTTGCAATGTGACATTTTCAACCAACCGGAATTGACTGTTTGTATGTAGTAAGTTTAATGCAAACATTTACTTTCATGTACCCAATTTCAAACTTCCTTTCATCACGTATGTAGATCCTCTCATAATGCGAAAATGTGTATAATTAATATTGTGATTGTAGAGGAGTAAATTTCCCACTCTATATTTCTAGACTTATTTGTTATGTAAATTGTTAAATTGTCTAAGTGACCTGACCTTGAGCATTCCTCATAATGGTATTTTTGTAAGTGTTAGAATTGGAGTAAACACTCAGTTGGGAATATGCTAGAAATTGCTAATTCATTGCAAACCAGTTCCAACAACTGGATGAGTAGTTTTTGTTAACCAATGGTTAAGATTTACGATAGCGAGACCAGCCAATGGGTTGAGATCAAAAGTTTACATGCTGTATAACATTCTATTGTCTAATCACTTGAATTTGATGTGGCAAGACGTCCGGTCATGAAAGGCGTTAGCTTAATAGTGAGTTAACTGACTGATTGAGAGAGAATAGTCTTAGTGTAATATTTCTTGCATTTTTGCTATTATATTATACTTGCATTTTAATTAGAGATGTATTATGTGAGTAGACTATTATTTCTACAAATTGTGAACTATGATGCTTATATGTAGTATGCATAGCATTGACATTGTTTCTACTGAACCTGTTCATTAACAGTTATATGATAGTTATTGTGTCGTATGCGTGTTTTGGGTTAATAAATAAATAAATACTGTTGCTGGAAACTGTAAGATTTGAATGTAAGAAAGAATGGAGTTAAAAAGGGATAAACTGGAAACTTAGTGTTGTTCCCTGATTATATGCTTACAGGGGCAAAGCTGCCTTTCCTTGTGTTATTTCAATCTCCAGGTTTACTGATTGTAATCCGCTCTGACCGTGGTAGACTTGGGAATCATCTACCACTGTGTGTAAGTGTAAGGAATACACTACTCTCCATTGATTATTGTGGCAAGTATGCTAACTACATCGAGCAATTTCGTTCACCGTGTAGACTACTGGGAAATACCTGACATTGTTTCTGTGTAAAGAGGTACGTCATGTAATGTCAGTTCAAAGGGATTAACTTACAACTAATATATTTCTAAATGTGCACTTAATTTTTTTAAAAAATATTAGTTAGCCTTTTTTCGGGGTTGGGGTGGGGAAAATAATGAAATATTGCATTGATTATTTGAGTTTTGAGTCCTGCTGGCATATTCAATGACAGGGCCTAGCGTTATCCGCTGTTTCTTGCAGGTGATCTGGTCAGAGATAGGAAAAACGGGGAATTTTCTTTTGGCTTTGCAAATTTTCATTTCACTGACAGACGTTCAACATGTCGCTTGCCTTCCACACACAATTCAGATACACCGACAAACAACGTTTATAATAATGAGTATATGCTGGAAAATAATTAATGCAAAGCTACATGGCAACCATTAGAAAGTACTTTATTTAATTTTATTTAATTATTTGCTGTGATGGTCGGTGGGAAACTCCACGCATTGGTTTGAACCCCCACTCTCCATTAACTGAGTTCCAGGGAACTAGCCACTGCATATGGCACGTTGAACGTATAGTACAGTGGTCGGCGGGTCCAGTCCGCACTGACAATAAATCTCATGTTGCCTGGTAGAATGCATTAGGTCTCAGCGACCTAATCATGATCAAGATAAACTGTACGCTAGTCATAACTACTTTACCATGATTTCTTCTACACTGTGGACTTTATTTCCTTATCAACATGTTTTCTTCAGTGTTGGCTGTTTGCTCCGGTTGATAAGAATGCTTATATTTTTTACTCTCGGGTTTGAATCTAGAATTAAAGTCCTATGATATACCGTTTTTAATGTCAACAATTTGTGGCTACTTTTGTCTGCAATCTACTTTCTTCGTCTGTTTGCAGTAATGATGTGTTTATGTGTTGCAGTAGACAAACTTTGATACAGGTAAACTAATAAACTTGGATAAAAGATTTTACACTATTAACGTGGATAAATTTAAACTAATAAACTTGGATAAATGTAAAGTAAGTTAAGATAATTATAGCTAATTAAACTTGGATAAATGTAAAGTAAATTTAGATAATTATAGCTAATAAACTTGGATAAATGTAAAGTAAGTTCAGATAAATGTAACTAATAAATGTAGATACAGGTAGACTCATAACCTAGGATAAATATAAACTTGGAAAAACGCTTTCTTGCATATGTCTGGTTATATTTATTGACCCTGCCGCCGTATCAGGTTTCGGCAACCGCTCGGTCAGACAGGAATAACGCACCGCCAAACGGATTCGCAGATATGACTGCAGACCGTGGATCACATGTGGATCAAGGAATGCAGATCAAAACATGTGGATTAAGATGTGATTTATGTGTCGTGTTTGTTTCCATCACAATTAAATAAAGGTTTCATGATATTATTTACTCAATAAACACAATATACACTTGAATAAGTGCATATTGTATGCTTGTGTATCCATTTCTGTGTTGAATCATTCACGTCTATGTCAGTGGATGTAAGTACTTTTGAAAGTACAGAACTCATAGGCAAACATCAAGCGTTAGAACACAAACCCACGTCTACTAACAATACTCAGTCTCTCGCTATTCCGCCTAAATTCTTCACAGAGTTTGGAACCTCCTAACAGGCAATGAACAACCACAACGAACAGAAAAATACACTGCAAGCACTCAGCATATAAACCCGCAACAATATTCCCATGTATACCCAAGCCACACAAACAGAACAGAGACAAAACCAGTACACACGTCACTGGGTAATAATTTTTGTCACTATTGTAGTTGATTGCATTTCTTACTGCGAGTTTGTAACAAAACTTTGGAGGAATCCCAGTGAAACCAGGTCTGACTTTTGAAAGACTGAGTTGCTTTACTTAGCATTTTACTAGAAGAGCTGACGTCACGCTGTATGCGCAATGTTCTTGTAACCTTTTGTTTAATTGATTTATGTCCCTCGGAGATGTGTGAGGCTTAGGTGGTGTTTCAAGTACAAAGGAGCTCACATTCCCAGTTGTCTTGTCAGTGCTGCGGATTGTTTTGATTTAGGAGTCTGACATGTACAATAGCTGGTAGAAACTATGCCCGGCTAAATACACCTGACCACAGTACCAGATAGAAGCCACCAACGGATTTGCAGGCGCTGTAAACATCTTGTCTTTTCCACAAAATTAAAGACAATCTTTTACTATGACACAATATTTCCGCATGTGGAAAACCTCTTACCATAGGAGAAGATAAATCCGTCTTTAATCTATATTTAGCGAGCCCCCATTCAACTACTATATCTTCAACAGATGGCTATCAATATATATAGAATATTCAATGCGCTCACAAAACACAATTAATCCCAAACTTCATATGTATTATTATCAAATTACACGGGAAGGAATGTTCCAGGATCTTCTTGTAAGCTGCACAAGCACTCAGCAAGGAATGTTCTTGAATCTTCATTAATTCTCAAAACTAAACTCAAGCTTCAGTTTCCGTTATATTGGCTCTCGAACGGAAGGCCTGCCCTTTCTTGCAAAAGTCAAATAAAGAGCAGTGCTAAGTTTGAGGCATGTTTCATGTCTAAACTCATTTCTCTCTTACACACATTCTCAACTTACAAATCCTGCAACAATATTCATTAGCTCGATACACACACAACATATGAAATATTACATCGATTGAAATTCACACAAGTATATTGTACAATATAATGAAATTAATGAATAAAGAAGTAATGGTTCAATTTTATATAAACCATTCTCAAATTGAAATGATAGAGCAATAACAAACATGTACAAAATATTTATAAGTTTATTCTTTCTTTATCAATCAGTTAACTCATCATAAGCTAAAGATCGCCTTTATGACCGGACTGTGATTAGAATAACTTATTTCTCCACAAAGCAATTTTCAGTCTATCCCCATTGGATAATTTTTTTTATTAGCAAGTTGAGACTGTTAGAAAAAAAATAACTAATCCACTTGGAACTCGTTCGGATGACATCAGCAAGCAAAACAACTAGGTCGTTACAAAATGTCATCATAAGCAGTGCCCAGGTTCGGGTCACGATCACATTAGTAACAAAATATATAAGAGAGGCCTGTTTGTTTTGTCACAAACTGGCTCTAATATAGAACTCAGTCTATTTGCAATAATTTTGCAGAGAGGGTATCACATAACATGCCAATGTATTTTATGTATATTATATTTAAAACCTGAATTTAAAAAAAATATTTTCATTATTAAAGATATATATTTTTGGCAACAATAAAACATTTAACCTTGACTATTTATTTGTTTATATGACAGCGTACATAATCGTCACATTGTACACGAGAACGTGACGTCATCAGTATTTCATTACCATTGTGAAGTTGTACACTTTGTACTTACAAGATTACAGTTTATAAAATGCAAAAAAAGTAAAAGAATGGTGGAAGTATCCATTTTCATTGCATTAGAGTTTAATGTACTTTAAGATTATCATACTTTAGTTGAAATAGTTTAATGTATTTTAAGATTATCATACTTTAGTTGAAAGAGTTTAGTGTACTTTAAGATTATCATACTTTAGTTGAAAGAGTTTAGTGTACTTTAAGATTATCATACTTTAGTTGAAAGAGTTTAGTGTACTTTAAGATTATCATACTTTAGTTGAAAGAGTTTAGTGTACTTTAAGATTATCATACTTTAGTTGAAAGAGTTTAGTGTACTTTAAGATTATCATACTTTAGTTGAAAGAGTTTAGTGTACTTTAAGATTATCATACTTTAGTTGAAAGTTTAGTGTACTTTAAGATTATCATACTTTAGTTGAAAGAGTTTAGTGTACTTTAAGATTATCATACTTTAGTTGAAAGTTTAGTGTACTTTAAGATTATCATACTTTAGTTGAAAGAGTTTAGTGTACTTTAAGATTATCATACTTTAGTTGAAAGAGTTTAGTGTACTTTAAGATTATCATACTTTAGTTGAAAGAGTTTAGTGTACTTTAAGATTATCATACTTTAGTTGAAAGAGATGAACTTCACGAATTTGATTCATTCACACATTCACACATACACACATACACACACACACACACACACACACACACACACACACACACACACACACACACACACACACACACACACACACACACACATACACATTTTGGTTCCTCTAGCAAACAATTTAATATATAGTTTTATTTTTATTGTTAAATTAATATTCAAAGCTACATCACATGCAGACATTAAAATAAATAAGAGAAAACACTGCTTTTATTAGCTCTGAATCTCGCTTAATTAGAATATCAAATAATAAAATATTGAAACAATTCAAACATAATTATAATAAGAACCAGTGGGTCGTTTTAATACTGGGGTATAGTGCTTATTCCTTGAAATCTTGGGGTATAGATATTAACATATTTATCAAAGAACAGAAGAGAACAACAAGATCACAAACAATATCACAAAGTATGAGAAAGTTGCATATACAATTCTATTTTAAAGGAACGGAATGAACAAAAGAAAATGATGATGTTTATAATTAACATGAAAAAAAACAATGATGTTTATAATTATTATAAAAGAAAATAATAATAATTAATTATATGTCTAAAATACTGTTACTTTTGTCTAGTTCCGTTATAATATAACTGTGTCGCAGACAATTATCACGCAAAAGAACACATGCATGGAAGCGGCAACACGATGCATGTTAGCTTTTGTAACTCGCTAATTTGCTCCAAAAATAATATCGTGATGAAAACACAGCAGTGAAGTCGCCGTTTTAACCGGTAACCAGTTGTCTTCATTTACACGTTGATTATTTCTTCAATGAAAACGCCTTTGTAGTATACAAGGATGATGACCAGCGCTGTTACAGTTGTAGGATACTGTGAACAGAAAATGGCTGTTAGCGTAGTAGGCTACTGTGAACAGAACAGGCACTGTTAATGTTGTACGTATAGTGTGGACAGAAAAAATGGCTATTAGAGTTGTAGGACAATGTGAACAGAATGAAAGGCTGTTAGTGTTGTTGGACAATGTGAACAGAATAAAAGGCTGTTAGTGTTGCTGGACAATGTGAACAGAAAAAAGGCTGTTAGTGTTGTAGGACAATGTGAACGGAAATAAAATTGATGTTGGTGTTGTAGAGCAATGTGAATAGAGAAAGGACCGTTAGTGTCGTAAGAAAATGTGAATAGAAATAAGGCTGTTAGTGTTGTAGGACAATGTGAACATATTGAAGGGATGTTCGTTCTGTAGGACAATGTGAATATAAATAGGGCTTTTAGTGTTGTAGGACAATGTGAAGAGAAAAGGGTTCTTGGTGTAGTACGATAATGTGAACAGAAAGACTACTAGATTGTGTTATTCCATGAAGAGAAAAAAGATGTGTTAGAGGTGTACAATAATGTGAAATGAAAATGGCTGTTAGTGGTGCAGACAAACAGACAAATATTTATTAGTGGTGTACGATACTGTGAAAAGAAAATGGCTTTTATTGTTGCAGACAAACTGACAATCATAGATTTGTCCCCACACCGTAATGTTATAAATTTTCAAAATATTTCAAGATAACTGAATACAACATTAAGCATGTTCCATTACTACTTTCAAACGCCTTTTCCCAACAGTCTGCAATAGCTGGACACCTACTTCATGACATTTTCAAATAAATTACTTGTCAAATAACACACCCTTCACAGAAAATCGCCATATTGCAAGCATTATCAAGGAAATCCGTTGACTAAGCATGTCATTTTCTCAAAATATCTTCCCTATATGAATGGAGAAAAATAATGGAGTTACGATACGCATCAAATTCTATTTAACCTAGGATTACACACACACACACACACACACACACACACACACACACACACACACACACACACACACACACACACACACACAGGCACACACACACACTACCACACACAAACCCCAAAGCATATTACTGACGATATTACGATACATAATGCAGATCCATTTTAATAGATCGTATTTCAAAATTGAAGTATAAGATCTGTATTAACAGAGTGAGAATATTTTACTATAGAAAACCTGTGTGCGTGAATGATGTGCCTATTTGACTTAGTTTTAACACTCAACACGAATACCCATTGTATAAGAAGTCAATAATCTTCAGGGTTAAATGAAACGAAACAAAATAAATTAGTGTGAAGCTAGTTTACATTCTGCCTCTATAGTGTCTTATATCGCTACTGTCAAGCTAGTTTACATTATATCGTTATTGTCAAGCTAGTTTACATTATATCGTTACTGTCAAGCTAGTTTACATTATATCGTTACTGTTATGTAAGTTTACATTATATCGTTACTGTCAAGCAAGTTTACTTTATATCGTTACTGTCAAGCAAGTTTACATTATATCGTTACTGTCAAGTTATTTACATTCTCCCTCTAGTGTCTTATATCGTTACTGTCAAACAAGTTTACATTATATCGTTACTGACAAGCAAGTTTACATTATATCGTTACTGTTATGCTAGTTTACATTCTTCATCTTTTGTATCTTATATCGTTACTGTCGATTTTGCAAATTAACAAATGATAAAAATAGATCCAGCGAGGGCGGATTTCTGGCAAAACCGTTTGGCTGAGAAGGAAATATGTCAGTCCATCTGCTGAGTACTTCCGCGATGAGGTTAGAACATTTAACAAATTTAACTGTGACAGATTAGAGTAGTCATAAAATGAAAAAGTAAGTAAGCAGCGATTATAACATACAAATTCTCCTATCAGTCCATTCGCCTTTTTTTTTCCTTTATCATGCTCATTTAGAAAAATGGGCACCTATAAATTATTACCTTCCAGACTGTAAGCTTAATTTTATTTCCTTTTCGTTTGTGACAATTAAAATAATGTCTCACGTTATTTTCTGCTTCGATAGCTTTTATGTATTTTGGAAAGTATGCATTTTGATGTTTAGTTTTATTACTTTCTTTTTATACAGTTTTTTCTTGGTCTTAGCTTGTTTAATAAAACTTTGTAGACTTTCTTTACTTGTTACATGTGATGTCAACGCTTCTTAGATAATGGATATTATTATAATTAATTAATTAATTATCCAAAACTAATTACAAGTGTTGAGATTCTTAATTTATTTTATTAATGACCCCCCACCACCACCAATAGACGCAACTCGTCTTTCACTTGGCAGACATGCAGGCGCTGTAAATATTTTCTCTCTTCCACAACATTTAAGATAAATATTCACAATCACATAATCTCTCCATAAGTGGAAAACATTACTAAAGGAGAAGACAAATCCGTCTTTAATCTATATTTAGCGAGCATCCATCCACCCACTTTCTTCTCCAACACAAAATTATCAATATGCATAATAAGGTCAATAAATTAAACAATAAATGTAATAAATGAACATGAACAATCAAATATACATATGACAAATACAATGAAATAGATTACTAGACATCAATATTTCCATGAACCCTCATTTGGACAATATTATAATTACAGTCTATCATAAATACATTTCAACAACAGAGTCAATACAAATTGCAGGATAGTCCTATCAGAGAACAGAAATAGACAATACACCCACCTTATCACACAAGTATAATTAAATATGCATTTAATACATTTATTCTTTTCAGTTTCAGTTTGTATGTTTGCAATTTTGTTATCTTTTAGATGTATGTTTGTGTTTAATTGATATGAGTTTCACTATTATTTTCCAACAATAATGCAAAACAAACAACATTTATATAAAAAAAATACCAACCAATTTATCATGCACGATGATAGAACAGCCGTTGGTGGAAGAATTGTACACTGTCAACTGCAGCTCGTTGCTATAGAGACTGCCGTCCATTGTCACGCTGATCTTTAATGTCGTGTTAGAGCGAACTAAAAAATATATATAGGGGAAAAATGTATATGAGTTTTAAATGTATCTTTATTATTTATTTCTAATATATTTTTCAATTGAAAGGCTGACGACATCTCAGTAGAAAAGAACATAGTTGTTAAAGACAAGTGAACTCAAAAGTAGTAGTAGTAATAATAATAATAATAATAATAATAATAATGATGATGATAATGATAAAAATAATAAATGCAAGTACAATGACATATTCTTTCAATGATAAATATTTCGATAATGCTAATGAAAATAATGAAGATAACAAATATAATAATAAATAATAACTATAAAATAAATGCAACAGATCAAACGGCTTAAGATCTATTACCTTTCTGTCACTGTATTTATAAATGTACTTTCCTGTTGATAACTATTTCATTTTATACTGTTTTTATATTGTTGATTGATAAGATTTGAATATTTCGGCTGCATTCATTTTTTCAAGCATTTAGCAATCACGCTGTTAAATTGCTTACTTCACATTTTTCATAAAGATTTGTCTAAAACACAAATAACAGAAGTTTATATAGGAGATTAGTTAGTTTAAATTCACACTTAAAAGTGAATGTTGGGGTACTGAGTGATAATTTCGCCTCATCTGCTGGCTGAAGTTTTAATAAATATAATGAGGAAATATCTAAAAGTGTCTGAGTGTGTGAATCACGTTTGAATAATTTAAATTTGATCAATACTGAGCATTCCATATGTCAATCTTTTTATTTTATCTTTATCTTTCTGTATAGAGTTCCAGCTCCTAATCTCTTTAATAATGAGCCATTGTTGCAGTAACTTCACGGGTTTGCTTAATTATTATCAGCGAGGTGATATGCTTGATAAATGTTATAAATGTATATCATTCTAAGGTTGTACAATATTACGTGATTTATTTTATTGTTAACATTCGGCAGTATATCTGATTGAACAATAAAAACATTTTGGGAAAAAGGTGAACAAATACTCTCAATAAATTATACCTAATTATTACTGTCATTAGAGTCATTACAACTGAAACTATACCCAATGAGGGGTAGATTAAATCATGTTATTTTAATAAAGTGTAAATCATTACCTGGTGTAATTATTTCAACAGGTAATGCGCAAGCAACCATGTTAGTAGAAAAGAAAGAAGCTCCCTTTGTTGAATAGAATGGAAAAGGCTTTTCGTCCAACTGAAAAGAAATAATAAAACTAATATCCATAAATTTCTTTAAAATAAAGCAATAGAAAACCAAAGACTGCTTTCACTAAAAACAAATAATATAACATACAAAACTCCTTCGAACTTCTTCAGTGGATTCCTGTTCTAAAGCAAGTGGACTTTATTATATACTCATTACTTCAAGTCAGCTGTAACAACAAACGAAAACTTACAACTTGTATGATGGACAACGAGAGTTGAATGTTTCACTTATTTTTATCAACAGTGTGACTAATACAGTCAAAACAACTAGGGTACACTTTGTGGGCGAAAGGTATTTATGTAGTGTTTCAAGAATTCATTATAATTAAGCGCAAGAAACAGAAAGGATTACACTCAACACACACCTTTCGGAAAGAAATGAAAAAGAAATAAAAACATGAAAAATAATCAAATGTAATCTTTGCTCTGTATATAATAGTGCACGCACTAATTTAATACAAGCATAATACAATTTGATAATTAAATTGCATTTATATAATTCAAAATTATTATCGGCCAAAGAAGCAGACTATGTGCAAAACATTTTTTTAAATAAAGCGAGATCTTTCTTCGGCAATAGCTGACAGTGGGTGACTAAATATTAAATCAGCCTTCTTTCCATGTTATTTGTCACTGAAATAGAAATAATTTAGAGCGAAATTTCATCATTCTGTCTATATGGCAAATGGCTTTACACGCACATTCACTTTGTAAAGATTGAGTCATGCTATATCCAGATAATCTAGAAAGATGTGTACTGAACTAGCCAGATTTCACGAGGTATTTAAACGAGTAATTTCATTAATCTATATTGACATCGCTTATGTTCAAGAAATCAATTAATCAAATGTGATGGGTTAGATATTTGGCATACGTCTTATACATTACTCTTTAAAATATGTAAATAACCTGAAAAAAAATTATAATGTTGAATTGTATTACTGGCAGTACTTTACACTTGCAGTATTTTAAAAATAATGTGCAAATAATATATGAAATTGTAATATAGAATTAGACTATTGGCAGCAGTTTACAAGCAAAGCCTTTATAAAATGTGTAAATAATATGTGTAATTGTAACACAACATTTTGTTACTAACAGTACTTTAATTTTACGCGCATAAACTTTATAAAATGTGTAAATAATACATGAAATTGTAATATAGAATTGGATTACTGGCAGTACTTTACATGCAACACCTTTATACAATGCGTAAATGATATGAAAGTGTAATATAGAAATGGCTGACCGGCAGTACATGAACTTTACATCCAATATTTTCAGTATACTCAAAGTTCGACACATTGATGAAAATCCTCTCACACGTCTGTATGTGTATGTTACACGCGCTTGTAGTAGCATTTGTAGTTGATCTGAATGAAAAGGAATTCATCATAATTATAGAATTTGAAAAGCATTAGCGTAGTTACAAAGCATATAAGCATATGTAATTTGCAGCTAAATGAAAACTTAATTCATTATAATTATAGAAATTGAAAAGCATTTACAAAGCTACGTAGACATGCGTTCTTATGTAGTTTAACTCGAATTTGATATGGATATAAGACTTAATAAACATTTTAAATGCAATATTAAGCTGACAAATACACATATACTTACATAATTACTAGTGTAGTTAAACATTAATTTTGTCCTGAATATAAAATAATTCATAACGTAAAAAAATAATTTAATATAAGAAATTCTTTTCAGAATAAATGTTAGGCTACTTTTAAAAAGACGACTGGTACTGAAGAATATGAATTATATATATATATATATATATATATATATATATATATATATATATATGGTGAAATATGACGTCATACTATTCTAACTTAAAACGAGGACAATGTCGTGCATTATACGCATTTATTGAAGTCTATTAAAATATTATTGAAACGGAAACTGATATTAATTACAAATACAGCAGAGTGAGAGCTAATTCTCTTTTCTCCATTCAGAAGAAAAATCAAGGTAAGGACAAATTTAATCAAATGTATATGTATGCGTTTGTGTGTGTGTGTATGCGTTTGTGTGTGTGTGTGTGTGTGTATTCGTTTGTGTGTGTGTGTGTGTGTGTGTGTGTGTGTGTGTGTGTGTATATAAGATATGTGTAAGGAACACGTTAAGCAAAACAGTATTGTAAGCTTGTAATAAGAACATAGTCACACTCGTAGTACTGAAAAATAAACCACCTTTTAATGACTGTCGTAAACATATAATTACAAGGGCAAAACAGTGAAGGCGGAAAGATTGTGTCAAGCGTATTTACTCTAAAAGCCCTGATAAAATTGTTACGCTTTACTTTTACTGAAGCTATTTTAAAATTTATATATTCTCACCCATAAAAGTGGTGAAGTATAGGACCCATTCCTTTCTGCAATTGACAGTTGCTTCCCATTTTGTTAGAGTTACACACGCATTGTCCTTGCTGGCATTGACCATTCTTAAGACACTCTAGAGTGCACGACGCATACGCTGTTTGAACATCCGGGTTAAGAACACTTTCGCCGTTTTCATTTACAATATAATTGTCTGGGTTTGTAGCCATTTTTACTTGACACTCAGTTGTGAATGCATTAACAAAGGGCTCCACTGCTGTGTGACTATCCATAAGCTGCAAAATTATAAAGCTTCATATCACATAGGTTTTACTATCCAGTAACCTAGAGAAAAATAAAGTGCCAAGGAACAATAAAGCACTTAAGGTTAAAATTTCAATTATCACTCAAATCGTTAAGTGCTTTATTGTTCCTTGGCACTTTATTTTTCTAATGCTTTTAGCCGTGTCTGAATTTTCTATCACGTTATAATATTTCAAATAAATGCAGTTATCACGCGGTCAAGATGATTTAAAGAACAATATTAATTATAGCAGTAGGTGCAGGGTAGTATTTAAGATAACAGGTGTAAAATATTTTCTATATCTTTTCCTGCATAGTCGAATGTGTGTAATGTATTATATGTGTATGTATTTAATTGTAGAAGAAGGATAAACCAATAGCTACATAGATAGATGGATGGATGGATGGATGAATGGATGAATGGATAGATCGATCGATCGATAGATAGATAGACAGATAGATCGATAGTGATACCAATTCCACTTAGTTAATGACTATGATTATTTTTAATTATTTAATCATACATAACTAATTACAAATGAAAAGAATCTTAATTTATTAATATCTTAATTAATTAAATTATTAACAATTCTCCAGCATACACAACTTGTCTCTTTCACTTGGTGGATATGCAGGCGCTGGAAACGTTTTCTCTCTTCCACAACATTAAACACAAACATTTACCGTCACACAAAGTTTCCGTGGGTGGAAAACGTGTTACTAAAGGAGAAGACTAATCCGTCTTTAATCTATATTTATCAACCCCCCCATCCTTTGACATTAACATATCAATAGCGAAAATGCATGAAAATGCATCACATTTACCTTTTATGCCAAATCTCCTTATGAATCAGGATGTACTCCATTTTATTATTTTAATATATATTCAAATGAGACCAGAACAGTTGTATACCTTGGTCTCAGGAGAGATTGACATTAGGCTATATTAGATTAAAATATATTAATGAGAAAATACTGATTTATATTAGTGAATGTATTTATTAGACAGATAGTAATAAATGGATATATGAAAAATGTTGCAGTACATTAAAATAAAAATTAACATATATCAGAAATGCATTACATTCTATTAGAGTACATGATTGATTGCATGTCTCATATAATGCTTGTAAACGTCTCATACTAGTATATCGATTTTGCAACTCTCCAAGAAGTTTGAATCAAGAGTTATGTTGGTGTTGCACAGAGCCCACAGCTGAGATGACTGGAGTGCATTTCGACACATTTCCTCCGCCATCTGTTCGGTAATCCCACTCGCAGTTGGCCAGCTGGCATTGGCCGGCATCGGGTCTAGGAAGATAAAGGAGTGATGAATGTTTGATCATTTATTGGCAATTCAGTTTTGTCTACACAGCTGTTCCCTATAGAATTGAGTACAACAATTCTCATTTGTAAGATTTGTTCAAGATATTTTTGTTTGAAATTGGAATGATTGATGTGGATTAAACAGATTCATATTATTTAGTAGAAGGTATTACATGCGTCCAAAAGAAATCTGTTAATAGAAACTTAAAATACAATTTCCAAATTTAGTTAAAATAAAAATTAAAAGCTTGTTTTAAGAGATGCAGTTGAAGTGAGACACGCTCAGACATATTAATGTATTTGTATCATATATGAATTTAGTGCGCTGTCTTACAGTATTTTAACCGAAATCTGATTTGGCAGAGTTAACAAAGTTGTAATGTATCGAGAGCTAACACAAACAGAAGGGGAAGGGAGAACAGTTTCCTTATTCTTTGAAAAAGAAAGTTTCAGCGATCAATTATACGTTTTGAAAATATAAATCGCTCATTGATAATCTCGGTATTGTCAACTCTATCTACTTTGTTTATTCCTCTTTCTTACAACACGGCTGAAATATCATCGAGGGTGTATCTATCCAAGTTTAGCTGTGAAATCCTTCTTGCAGACATGAAACAAATGAACTTACATTTTCTCGGCTGAGCGGGTGAACGATCAGTTTCCTCCTACCACCACCATCATCGTGTCTCTATTTTGTCCCCTTCCCATTCTCTGCCAGTAAGCGCACTGACAAGGCACACTTCTGCCAACGCAGTCCTGTAATGTGCTGCAGTGTTATCAACGAAACAGTATTATAATCGTCAAATTCTTTTGGGTTATAATTTAAAACTGTTATTTCAATAATTCCTTTAATCTGTTTAAATGTAGGTTATTCTTTTATTATAACCGGTCTTCCTTTGAAGACATTTTCTTGAAGCAAATATGTTCTTTATGGAAACCACTCCCTTCGCTTCGTGCTTGAAGTCCGAAATCGGAGCACATTAATTACGTCCATGATAATTGAGAAGAGTGAAGAGTCATAACCGATGAACGTGATTATTGTAACATACAGGAAATAGGAAGTGAACAATTCAGAGAACAGAGGTCCATCCTCCTTTACACATTACTCGTTCAGTGTAACACTGCATTTCGGCTTCTCAGCAATTGTAGGAACAGATATGAAGTAGATTCTCAGCCCCTTTAAGCAATAAAGTATTAATATTAGTGATAAAAAATTGTGTATCTCGTGTAGTGCTTATTTAATTATGTTGTACAGTATAGTTCCGAAATATGTATGCCTCTCTCATAATTGTTGCTTTTGTTCTTTTCAGTTATTTTCTGTTAAGACGTACTCAAGAGTGCTTTAGTGGAAAACATACAATTAAAATACAAGTTAATAATTAATATATGTACGGTATTTAGTGTGCAATTATGAATTGTCAGTTGTAGTTTACTTTGAAAGAATTCATTCGAACAACGTTTTATTGCAGTGTTAGTTACTTAACATTTCGTGGAAGAAATGTGAGTGATCCCCACATTTATGACATATAAAATTAGAATTATAAATTATAAAATTATAAAAATTATAAAAATTCATGACATATCCAAAGTGTCTATGTCCATTTCATTTAGCGAGATGACTCTGATGTCGTGACAGCGTTAGCCAATGTACAAGAAGCAAACATAAATACTTATACAAGTAGTTATAAAGAATTTAGTCCCAAGAATCAGATTTGATGAAAGGTGGATGAAATAAATTAGAAATGTTGAAACTGATTTATTCTGAATCTCACCTTTGTAATCATCTGGATCGTAAGGTGGAAACGTCGGGGGGTCGGTAGATCGTCGTTTTCTTGTCGGTGTATTCACTATTTTGCAGCCCGGACACTGGATAAACAAACCAAATTATTATTAATGATGTTTGTTGCTTAGGCCGACTGCTGAAAATTATCATAGTGAGTTACGTGCCTACAGAGTAACCTACAATTCATGGGCGCATTTTCTCAGAAATCAGAGCTGTACATGAAAAAATGAAAAATGAAACTGAAAAATATGTAGCGAGTTTTTTCGTAAGTCTCCATTTTACCGTATCTCATGTCTATCTGCCCCCCTCTCTCTCTCTCTCTCTCTCTCTCTCTCTCTCTCTCTCTCTCTCTCTCTCTCACACACACACCCACACACACACACACACACACACATGACCTACATTCATGCTTATAAAAAAAATAATTTATTCTCTCACAAATATTGTATACAACAAATATTGGATACAACAAAATTTACATTCAGTATAGATCAACAAACTTTACTGCTAATAAAATTAAATAGATACAATTACATAAACAAAAAAATTATTTAACATTACACTTAAAAATAGAAAACTTATTTTTGTCAAGTTTAGTTCTTACCGCGTGTACATAATCAAACAGGGTGGTTTCGCTTCATATACTACAGTGCCGTAGTATATGATGTAATTTAGGGCTCCGATCGCCGTTAGTTTTACTGATTGATTCTCGCGATTTCTCGTTGAAGTTGGCCACTGTGATCTGTCAGTACTATCCCCATTCCCTACCCACAATGGTACATGTATATGCATCCTGACCAGCAGGGACACTACGCAGTATATGCCAGCTGATCAACGTCGTAATAAACTACACCCTGAAATAGCACAATGACTAGTGACAAAAGTGAGACTCTGTGATACTTATGTAAATCACTTACTGTCAGAAACGGAATTAATTAATTAACTACAGAATAAAAACAGTTGAACCATGTGAAATGTAAAGTTTGAAACAATTAAAAGTACGTTTACTAAACTAATACGCAGTGGCTTTGGATGTCAACGACAACGATCAACCGCTAGTAATGGAGCGCGCTTGGCGTATTTGGCCGGAGATGTTTTATATTTTTGTTAAGTTCAACCATATTAGTGCATGATCGCGAGATTGCGCCGCGCGTGCGATCTTTGACGAGAATTAACACTGACGACGATTCTCGCGAGATTGACTGATCGATCGGAGCCCTAATGTAATTGCTAAACAATTATTCGGTCACAGTCTTCTGTATTATTAGATTTTATTGCATGTAATGAGCTGTTCATCTAGTTTATATTTGGGCAGTCATCATTTTTTATATTTGGGAAGTCATCCAGTTTATATTTAGGCAGTCATCTTGATTGCTAATACTAGTATTGGTATTGAATGATTTGTTAATGTTGATTTCTAATATCGTTTCGTGATCTACGGTGAAGTTATTTTCATATTTAATTTGAAGCATGTTAGCCTACATTTGTACACACACACAGCGCACATCCACGGAATGCCCTATATGTGCGTACATCTACACAGCCATCCGTAGTTAATTTTCTTTTCTTTTGATAGTGTACTATAATAGATGGGTTAAAACTGCTATTTTCTTAGGAAACAAATATATCTAGTTTTAATTCTTACGTTTAGTATTTTGTTGGGAATGTCACTTCGTACAGAACATGAAACGACATTCTTTGTAGAGCATGTACAATACACTTGAGTTCTGTTATCCGTTACTGTACCGGTTGTTGCTTTAAAAAGACTCCGTACTCCATCATTTCTGAAAAAAAAACCAGAATGTAAAGCGTGAATAAAATTATCCAACATAAAAGTCGATAAATCTGCAAACACTCAAATATTTTGCATTGTATAATACTATTTCAAAAATTGTTGCACTTTCCTAAAAGTAACTTTAAATACAAAGTACGCATTACTTTGTATAATTATAAATGTGTTCAATCGTTTCCTGGTGCAAGTCTGTGTGTGTGTGTGTGTGTGTGTGTGTGTGTGTGTGTGTGTGTGTGTGTGTGTGTGTGTGCGTGTGCGTGTGCGTGTCCGTGCATGCACGTATATGTACATGCATACGAAGACAGGTGTAGGGAAGAAATACAAAGATGCAAACCTCCATGATTCGATGAAACCAACTGGATTACATCCCATGTCATTTCTAGCACACGTGTCTTGTTTCGCTTGATCTCGATAGATAAATTCGTTGTTTAAAATTCCATCAAATGTGCCACAAATACCTCTGCCTTTACCCTTGTCAGTTCCTGGGATGATGATGTCCACGGTCATTGAACAGGAGACTTGTGTGACCTTTACCTCTGTGCTTGAGGGCAGGTATATCTTGTCACAGGTAAAGAAAGAGTGGACAAAAGATGCCAATTACTCTTGATCTTCTTCACTTCAATCTGAACATATTTCACTTACTACAATTCTACGTACATTATATATTATTTAATAATAGAACATTTGCTACTTTATTGAACCTCAGTACACAGAATCATTTATCTAAATGATATATAATATAAATTCTTTAAAGTGCTATGAAATAAATTGTAGAGCATTCTCTCCGAGACACAATGAATTGTTCGATATGTCGTTTATTAATGTGTAGTACTAGAGTACCTTTAAACACTATATTTGGCTGTCGTTAGAAAATATATTAGTGGGGCTGTTTTGAAACACTATACGCAATTTATCTGCCTTTGAACACTGTATACTAATGGATTTGTCTTAAACACTATACATCATTGAAGCTGGTTTAACATTATATAGTATTAGAGGCAACTTTGAATACCATATACTACATAAGCTGCCATTAATCAGCTATACATTATTGCAGTTATCATAAGATAAAATGTGTCTCTAAAACTATGTACATATAATGTTTTACCGACGCATTAAAGACATTAGGGAGTACCCGTAAGTACAATATGAACTGCCGTTACATATACTACGCACTACTCAACGTACCCTATTTTAAACAATTTTGTTTCCTCTGTGCTTTTAAGTTTGTAATGGCGATTCTTACATAATTATTATTCACTCTACTTACCAATCATAACTAAATTCTGATAAAGATATTACAATAACTTATATTCAATCATCATCATCATTTGTCTGAGTCTAAAGTACATTGTTCTCTAAACAAAGTCATAATCTCTGCACATGTTTTTTTTACAACGCTGCAAATTGCAATAAAAATATATATAATGTATCTAATGTAATACATTTTATTTTCATTTTTATTTCTCCCCTCACACTTTCGCGCGCGTTCATCACTAATTTCTTTCCTCAGTGTTATTCTCCCTCCCTCCCTTCTCTCACACACTCATATACATACACGCTCGTACACATACCCACATTGTCAAACAATATAAACATGTTCAAGGACTTAAATTTCATTATGTGTGCGTGTATGTGCTCGCATAAAATTCTGCATTATGTTATAATAAACTACAGTTTGTTTTCTCTATATCTGAAATCCTCAAATAATAGTTTTATTAATCGGTACAATATATTTTCTCTCCTTTGCAATATCTCCAATAAGAAAAGTGTTTGTGATATGTGTGTATGTATATGTGTGTGTGTGTTTGTGTGTGTGTGTGTGTTTGTGTGTGTGTGTGTGTGTGTGTGTCTATATGCATGCACACACCCATACATACTTACTGTATACACCATGCCGTCAGGACTACGGAGTACAACTGTCCCAGGATGAAATTTCCTTACGATAGTTGGCACGGGCGGGTTTGTGCACCATTTGTTGACCATATAGTGACAGTTGTCGATACGAATGATGTCATTAAACTCACGGATCATGACTGCACAGATGCAGGTTATAATTCCCCCATAAGCATTTCGATTACAAACGAAAGTGCTGACCTGGACCTGCGTGAATCAATAATATATTGTTTGATGAGTTCTTTGGTTAATTGTGAAATGAATGAACACATAAAGGAATATATACCGTGTTCATGCCACCTAGTTGGTATTTTATTTCTACTACAGGATAAAGCGCTATTGTGGCGCTATAATGTGTTTTACCTCTATTAATCTCTTTACATTAGGTAAGAGTGACTTCCAAGCATCACATCCATCTTACTATATCTTGATATTTTATTTATACTACAGGATAATGAGCATCCTTCTGTACTTTGGTATTTTATTTCTACTACAGGATAATGTGCCATCTTACAATACCTTGATATTCTATTTCAACTAGAGGATTGTCGCGGTCATGGGGTGTCATCACTGGTATGATGCTGGCATCTCTCCTCCTCGGTGGGTAGGGGGCGGTCTCAGACCAGTTGCCCCGATTTGCCGGGATCACATCGAGTGGCAAGATGATGCTAACCAACTCTCGCACTCAGACACCACGAATAATCTTGTGGGGGGTGGAATATCTTTATTCAGAGATGCAGGGTAAAATGTGAAAGCCAGCGTGTATGTGTGAGAGCAGGCGTGTGAATTTCGTGTGAGGGACGTACAGAACGAACAAACAACTGCACCAACACACTCTTTCGAAATAGAGAAAGGAAGCCCAACTCTTGAAAAGAGTTAACAAAAAAAAGAAAAACGGGCTCAACTTGTTAGTCATTCATTTTGAGACATCCACATGCTACATTCATGGGACATGGGGAACAAGAGTGAAGAAGATGAAACAAGTGATGAATAAACTAATATAAAAACAATAAACGGTGATGACCATTTTCGATACTGCCAAAAATCGAGTGGCACAATACTTTGGGCGTAGCCCCAATACAATACTAAGCACCACCAGCAGTGATGACTGCAGAAAAAATATTTAACCTTAAGAAGAATAAATGTCTTACAAATAGTGGGTGTAAAAAACAAAATGTCAACAAATGTTAAGTTAGAACTGCGGTGATAACCGCAAAAATTATCCAATAAATAATTAGTTGTTGAAGTCAATGTTTATGCAAAATGATTCAATGATGAGAACTCAAAATGTTAATGATGATAATATTTATATTATAACTACCCTACCTAAGTAATGCACCTCTAAAATGTTTTCCTACTTACAAGTGTTAGAAATAAATGCTGAACTGTTGATGCAGGAACACACATCAGCACAAAACGAAATGGTCACAATTTCTGACACATTGGTGAACACAAAAAGTCACTGTTACTGACATCTGGTAATAACAAGCTTGATGATGAAACACACTCACTGAGAGTAAAGTGCGTACATACAATACTTGTCCCACATTGCATAGTGCTGGAACACCCTGTTCTATGCTGAAGAACAAGGATGGCTGTCTACGACGACAGTACCAAAATGTAGATCACAGACACCTGTCTAAGGCAATGGTTTCAAAATGTATATCACTGAGGCCTCTCTACGGCGACAGTTCCAAAATGTATATCATGGAGGACTGTCTAAGGTGACAGTTCCGAAATGTGAGTGGTGTAGAATACTATTCTCCCAACCCAGACTCGATCCCTCACTACTTGTTGTCCCTGATGACCAACTACTTCCAGGCTTCGGATCCAGCATAGAGTAATACAGACAATGCTTTACAGATTGCCATGAACGAATTGGGTGTGACAAAACACATGTCCAACCCTACAAAATATGTGGAGAATATTCAAGTCTTTCTTCCCTGAAGAAAATAAAAAGATTGTCCAAACTCCATGTAGGCAAACAATACGAGACCTCACACCTCTCTGTAGTCCAGACCATGCACACTGAATTAAAATAGCTCCCACTAGTCTCTTTTATGCACAATCAAGTTCTCACTCTCTCACAGATAAAATTCGCGTGTGTATCCCTACTTTACTGACGGTATGAAGGTGCATTACTCTGAGGTGCAATACTCCTAAAAATATAATCCCTAATTAAATTTATAATAAGAATTGTTAATAAAACCAAACACATTTTCTACATATTGTGAACATAATTATCGCACCTCTAACACAAATAATTAATCAAATGTATTTTTATAAAACGTTGAAAACATTAAATTAGCAAACTTGCTGACAGTGTATGGAAACAAAATAAACAGACACCCTCACAGTAAATGGAAACAAACTGTCTGATGGTGCACTAATTAATACGTCATTTTGCTCACAGACGACACATGTGAACGTCTGTTACGTCGCACCATGGGCAAGTGGAGATATTCAATATTCAAGTGAAAAAATAAATTTTCATGATTACTCTCACCTTCCCCCCCCCCATGACAAGGATAATGCGCCATCTTTCTATACTTTAGTATTTTATTTCTACTACAGGATAATGTGCCATCGTAATATGCCTTGGTATTTATCCCATCGAAAGTATGACAGAGAATTGGGCCTTTTACAGTTTTCAAATATATTGTTACATATTTAATTCTTTTCAACTTTTCAGTTTTCATTAACGAGGCATAAGAGAAGGAAAGAAATCTATTATTTTATGGTTACTTTACTTACACGGCTCAATTGTAATTCTTCACCCATCATTATTTAATTAACTTACTATATTGAACTTTAATCGTCATTTACTTTATTGAACTTTAATCGTCATTTACTTTATTGAACTTTAATCGTCATTTACTTTATTGAACTTTAGTCGCCATTTATCCTATGATAAAAATCAAATGTGAAAAAGAAGTGAATAGTGTTCAGTTTCCTCATTTGCATTTACTCCACTTGTACATTTTGTTTTAAAAAAGCACATATTCACATTGGACTTCTTAATGATATAGCAAAGCAAAAAAATATTCCAAAATAATTTTTATAAATTAAGTGTTAAATTGTTAATCAAGAATATAATGATATAGGTAATATGATCTCATTTGACATGTATTCTGTTAATTGAGTTTATAAGATCCACAGATATATATATATATATATATATATATATATATAACCCTATTTCCAGCGTTAGGTAGACCATGCTTAAAAACCAGCATTAGGTGGACACAGTGTATATCCCATAATAATAATAAAATTAACATTTTTTTTTCACATTCTGCTTTTAGACATCACTAATAGCAAACGTACTTAATTTGAAGAAAAAATATCAAATAACAAAAAATATACATGTTTTGTGGTCTGCCTAATTCCTATAACCCTAAAACCAGCATTATGTAGACAAACACATACACTTAAAAACCAGCATTATGGGACTCGTACTTAAAAACCAGCATTATGTGGACACTTAGTTAAAATGGTCAATTTTATAGTTGTAAACAAATGAATCTTTTTAAAAACCATGACTCTGCATAAATAAATGTATAGGTTATAAATATAAATCAAAAGTAGAAGAATACATTTGCTTTAATAGATATTTGTATAGATGTATCTCATTTTATAATCTAAAAGTCCACAATTTGGTATGAATAAAAATATATTGTTGAGTTTTTATATTGATTTATTACTATTTAAATCAGGATATACATTTAGAATCATGTTAAAGGACTCCAAACTCAATTAAATCTTGAGTTTGGAAAAATATATGTTTATACTTAAAAACCAGCCTTAAGTAGACATCATTTGCTTAAAAACCAGCCTTAAGTAGACATCATTTGCTTAAAAACCAGCCTTAAGCAGACATCATTTGCTTAAAAACCAGCCTTAAGCAGACATCATTTGCTTAAAAACCAGCAATATGTGGACATATATGTCATTCTAATAAATGAAGCTATATTTCATTATTTAATGCCATTGTCTCATTATTTAATAAATTGTTCAAATTTAAAAGCATGTTAAAAGGTACAAAATTTAATTTGGTATTAAAATTGGAAAGTAAATGTTTTAAAAACAGCCTTAGGTGGACATTATGTGCTTACATACCAGCAATATGCAGACAATATATATGTTACTCAAATAAATAAAGGAAAGCAAGGTTTCCTTAATTTATCACTATTTCATACAGGTTTAAAGTCAAAATTAAATTAAAGGACCACAAAATCAATATAGTGTTGACTTACAAAAATAAAAGCTTTTTTCTTTTAAAAACAACCTTATGTGAGCATAATTTGCTATTAAAAAATTAAAAAAGTAATCATACCTGTAAGTTAATTTTGGAAATAACTTGATTTTTCTATATTTTTTCTATATTTACTATTAATTTCTCACCATTTAAAAAAAGATTCAAACTCAGAATCATGTTTAAGGACCCCAAATTTAATTTGGTATTAAAGTTGCAAAGTAAAAGTGTTATGCTTATAAAACACCCTTACTTGTACAATGCAAACTTTGAAACCAGCAATGCAGCAATATGCAGGCAACTTAAACATTATTGTAATAAATAAAGCAACGTTTCTTAAATTTATTTCTATTTAATGCAGGATTCAAATGCAAAATCATTTTAAAGGACCACAGTTTCTATTTAGTGTTGAATTTGTGAAAAATAAGTGTATGCTTAAAAATCAGCCTTACGTAGACATTATTTGCTTAAAAACCAGCAATACGCAGACATTATTTGCTTAAAAACCAGCAATACGCAGACATGTATATGTCATTCTAATAAATAAAGCTAAGTTTCTTTATTTAACATTATTGTATCACTATTTAATAAATTGTTCACATTTTAAAGTATGTTGAAAAGTCCCAAATTTAATTTGGTATTAAAATTGGAAAGTAAAAGGTTTATGCTTTAAAACCATCCTTTGGTGGACATTAAGTGCTTAAAAACCAGCAACATGCAGACCGCATACATGTCACTCAAATAAATAAAGTAATGCTTCTTTAATTTATCACTATTTAATACAAGATTTAGATTCAAATTCATGTTATACGAGACACTAAATCAGTAAATGTAATTTAGTGATGAGTTTGGAAAATTAATGTTTAATGCAACTAGAGGTACGTGGACAATATTTGCTTAAAACCAGTGCTATGCAGATAAGCATATATTATACTCTAATAAATAATGTACATGTTTCTTTATTTAAAATTATTTTCAGTAAACTAAAGAAACATAGTGTGTAAAAAGTGTATTATCATTTTGGGGAAGAGTTCGCATATTACGTTTAATATAAAACGATCCGAAATGTAAGGATTTCACCAGGTTCTTGAAGTGTTATTCCAAAATAAACATTATCGGATATGTTACTTATTACTGATCCATGAGTAAGGCCAGTAAGTAGTTTAGTGATTATATTTAATTAATTATTATACAATTGTTGCACAAACCAAACAGCAGACAATGCGGTGGTTGATAAAATATTTTCACAATTTAATAAACATCAAAGAACTAAAGCCGCAAACATGTTAGCTGGGCTTGGCGGTGTTGTAATACAGTGTAACCTAATTCGTGATATTACGTCACTCGGGGTATTATGGGACAATGTGTATTATCGTACAAACAAATAAAAATTAGTAAAACTATTTAACGCAAAGTAAAAACCTATAGATATTATATCCGTCCATTATTTTGAATATATCTTAATAATGCATTCCATTTAATATTCGTCCCATAATAACCCAACCTTTTACATTAGACATGAATAGACGTATATGTTCACAGAAAAAAGTCAAATATTGTAAAAAGCCCACTATTAATGCAATCCGATTTTATGGACCCCAATTATCGCCTTATAGCGATATTTCACTGTACTTAGATTTATTTATGTAACAGCGGTGATGAATTAAATTATAACTATAAAGAGCTGTCTTTAAGTACGATTATAATTTAGAACGATAAGGCTTGGGGCGACACTTGTTTATGGGTGAAGGCCGAATGAACACGTAAATTATACTGTCCATAGATAGAAACTGTCCAGTGCTCTTGCACTATAAAACAGTAAAGTCGCAAGTCTAAAATAAAAATTGAGTAATGTAGAATGGACTCCTCAAGATCCATTCTGTTAAAACTTATAAAATGAAGTGGATTTTGAATTAAAATTTCTATTTAAGAAATACTCTGTCATAAATTGAAGGACTTAATTAGTGTCTGAAGCAATATTATTGAACTGAAGAACAACCGCAAAGGCACAGCAATTCTTGCTTAATTCAGGGGCTGAGTTCGATTCGTGCCAGGATGGATAGTGTGATTCTTACCCCATCCCCAGATAAGGTTCTAGGCTTTGTATCTAGTCCATCAAATAGGACAAACAAAATGGTTAGTTTACTAAAACAGTTACGTTTACTAAAGCTCGTGCAAGCCTGGCAATTAAAGAGCGAAGAATGTCTCCGTTGGTTACTCACTGCCTGACATAATTGCACATAAAATTGATACCCCTCCGCCTCGTAAAAGATGAAGAAAAGAACAGAAGTATTTGCTCTTGCCATCAATCAGTGCCACCGACTATTTCTCTCTATTAAGAAAGCTAACATGTAAATGATAAAGTAATCAAAATAAATTATCTCTTACCTTATTTTGTAGACAGTACTGCAGAGATTAGCTGAAAAACATCGATCTGCAGTGTACATGCTTTCTGTTTCAGAAATAAGTACAGTCACAGATCCTTTATCTTTTTTTTTTTTTTAAGTGTGAGAACTGAATGATGAAAACCGCTGATCTTCGAAAGACTGGAAATAAAGTCTGATAAGTTCGGGTCTACTCAGTCATTTTCTCT
Source organism: Sinotaia quadrata (assembly GCA_028829895.1). Taxonomy (NCBI): domain Eukaryota; kingdom Metazoa; phylum Mollusca; class Gastropoda; order Architaenioglossa; family Viviparidae; genus Sinotaia; species Sinotaia quadrata. The sequence continues at coordinate 71,928,134 of CM054177.1, forward strand.
TTTTTTACATTCATTTAATGCCCTCCCTATTCAGAGCGAAACATGATGACTAATTTAAACTCCTTTATCTCACCCTTTCCCACAGACTCAGATGAGACTTTTAGAGAGAGAACAGATAGATCGTGGTAACAATTAAAAAGAAAGGTGTGGTTTGGATGGAACAAAGGTTCACTGTGCATTCAACCATCAATCAATCAATGCCAAATCCCTAGGACTGAAAACGCCTGAATTTTATTGGTAGGTATTGCTTGGTACTGCGGACTGGATAACAAAAAGATGTATAGTTTGAAAGGAAGAGAAATAATAGCATGGAGTTTAATTGTTGAGTTTAAGCCCAAACTCTGGTATATCGTTTTCTCTTTCCGATTTTTAACTATCAAGGGATCATCAGCGTGAGTGGTACCACTCGGGAAACAGTTTATTGTTTTTATTGAATTATAATACTATTAAAAATATGAATGAATTATAATTTTATTTGACTGATGAAACTTGAAAATGCAGATATATACGAATATAGACTTAGTTATATTAAGTTGTCTGTGTTGTTTATGAACGGACGCGTAGTTCCTGTTAGCAAGTGAACGCATAAGGATGTGAACTGTAAAGCATGCCTTTAGGGATTAGGGATTAAGATTATTGGTCTTTCGCGTTGGCGTGCTGTTCAAGACGCTGTGAAGCGTGAACAGAAGGTACTCGGACAAAGCAGAGAGTAGGACTGATTGATTGATTGATTGAGTGTAGGGGGGGGGGCGCTTCCGGCTTCCGCCACTTTCGCGAGCGTAGGCCTGAGTGTGCCTAACTCTACATCAAAGTTATACAAAGTACCGCCAGCTAGACTTGCTACCTTAGGTGATTGTTGACACAGAAACTTAGATAATCAAAGAGATTAGATTCTCTCTTCTCTTGTTAATTTCTTTTCTGTCTCTGTCTTTTTGTTCTCTCTCTCTCTCTCTCTCTCTCTCTTACACACACACACACACACACACACACACACACACACACACACACACACACACACACACACACACACACACACACCCCATAACTTGCCCATTTGAAACATATTCACGTTTTCACAGAATGAAGTCTTAGGAAATAAAGTCACAATGAAAAATGTCACCGGAAGTAAAGTCACAATATATGTTTAATATAAAGTCGTAAGTCAGTGTGATTGTGTTATACTGTTTATTAACTGTAAGTGAAGGACGAAATGTCACGGAGGTTAACAGCTCGCTGAAGATGTGCGTGGTTCAAATACAGTTCGGGGTGAAAAAACGTTAATAATTATAATGTATGCGTGTATGTCCGCTATTGTCTTTGGTGTGCACGTGCGTGCATTTTATATACCGTATAAATGCATTCTAAATCATACATTTAGTTCTGTTTGTATTAATTTTATTTGTAAGTCCATATATATGTTCATTATTTACTGAATAACAGTAAAAGGAAGTAAGCGGCGGCTCTGTTGGATCGCGGTTCGATTCTCCCTCGGGATTAAATGTGTGTGTGTGTGTGTGTGTGTGTGTGTGTGTGTGTGTGTGTGTGTGTGTGTATGTGTGTGATTTGTCCGTCGTATACATATTATAATCCATATTATAATTCACAATTTTAATAAAATGATTTATTCATACATAGTCATGTTTTATGCCTATAGTCCATAAACACGTATATTATTGACTGAATAACAATAAATGACAGTTAGCGATTGCGCAGATTAACATATCGCCCAAGAGGATCGTGGTTGTGATTCTCGCTCAGAGTAAAATATGTTTTATTTTGTTTTTGTTTGTGTACGTATGTTTGAGTGTGCTCGCGCGCGCGAGTGTGTGTGTGTGTGTGTGTGTGTATGTGTGTGACTGTAAATTAAAAGAATGTGCCTCTTATCTCTCCGACACAACTTACATAGTAAATATGACTTAAACTTTAGCAGTGGATATTACTGACAGTAATAAGAGCGGTTCATAATTGTGCTTCGATGAATTTATGTATACCAAGCATGCAGCTCGCAAAACCAATGTATTCCTTTTTTTTTTTTTTAGAAACTTCAATCTGACGTGCATTGTTCGACAACTCTTTACTTGTTTAATACATACGGCTGGTAACTGTGAATAAAATGTTCTTTAAAATATCACCTAACAAACATTACCAACAGATGTTTAGTGTGATATGACTGCTTGAAACATGATTTCATTGATACATTTTTATTTAGTTTCATTTTATGTAAATACGTCAGATTCTTTTCACTTCTGGAAATTATTTCTCGATCGAGATAAAAGAAAATTGAACTGTGTTAGCCGTATTATTGATAGTGTTCTATTGTTCTTGTACTAGTGGGCGATTATAAAGTTGAAATATATAGTACTAATTGATCAAAACGGTCGGCATATCTGTAAGATATAGTAACTATAAATTTGAACGGTGACATGCAATATTAATAAAACTCACCTACCATACAACTATCTAACATGTTTATATTGCATTGAATGCTATAACCATATGATTGCATTGGTGTCTTATTTTGTTTTAGCGTAGTTCTTTGGCGTTTCTTGGAATTACACTTGTAGTATTGGGTTACACATAGAGCTATAGTTTAAATCTTATTTACTATGTGAGTTGTGTCGGAGAGATTAGAGGCAGATTCTTTTAAATTACAATCACACACACACATACACACAGTCTCTCTCTCTCTCTCTCTCTCTCTCTCTCTCTCACACACACACACACACACACACACACACACACACACACACACACACAAACAAAACATCTTTAATTCAGAGAGAGAATCACACCACGATCTTCTTGGGCGAGAGGTTAGTTTCTGCACAATCACTTATTTCCATTCACTGTTATTCTATCTATAATTTACTTGTTTATGGACTTCAAGCATAACAATATAACTAAGTATGAAAAAATCATATAATTAAATGCGTGAATTATAATATGTTCCGATATACAAGTCACACACACACACACACACACACACACACACACACACACACACACACACACACACACACACACACACACATTTACCCCAGAGCGAGAATCGAACCACGATCCTAATGAGCCGTCGCTTAATTCCATTTACTGTTATTCACTCAATAATAAGCATGCATACCGACTTACAATGAAAATTAATTAAAACAGAACTAAATGTATGTATTACAAAGCATTTATACGGTATATAAAATACACTTGAATCACGCACATATTGAGCGAGCAGTTAACCTCCTTGCCTTTTCCTGCTTCACTCACTGTTAATAAGTATTATAAGATATACACTCTGACACTTATGACTTTATATTGTGAATTTATTTCCTGTAACTTTTTCCTTGTGATTTTATTTCCTATGACTTTTTTCCTGTGACTTTTTTCCAGTGACATTTTTTCCGCTCACCGTTGATAAGAAGCGACTCCATACACAACTCTCTTGTTTTAGGTTAGAGAAAAAATATGAGGGAATTTTAGAGACAGTTTTGTTTTTGTTGTTTTTAGAGAAATGTTAGGGTTAGGATTAGCTGTAAATAAAAAAAAAACAAATATAAATATATTCTAAAACTTTTTTACTTGTATTCCTGATTTAGGATCTGCTAAATTTTGTGTTTTAATGACTTAAATATTGCAGTAAAAATAGCATCGAGTAACACTTTGTATCTAAATGTATGCCATATAACTTCTGTCCTTCGATATACGTATAATGATCCCTTTGTTTTTCAAACACGACAATTGTGTATGGAGCTGTTGGGTCTACCGTACACACCTTTGTGTACATAAATGCCTGCAGTGTTGATTTGGTGGAAGTACGAAGGAATGCGTAGCCATTCACTAAGAGTAACATTGCTAAGAAAAATAGCAGGACTTCCGACTGATTGCACAACAATCGCCAGTCAGTAGTAAAGATCGGTACTGTTGTTCTCACGTGTACGAGTGTAGACGAGGAGGAAGGATTAACTTTTGATATAATCCGCCTGGCTGTTAGGAAGGAGACAGGGGTCCGGGGTGTTTGGAAACCCACTATAAACCGTTAAGATGAGAACAATAGGGATGGTCTCTTTGAGTTGACAAAAGAAAGCCCATTATCTCCTCTATGACAGAGTTGAGGAAAATTAACTCTCCACGTGACAAAAGGGGGGAAAGTAAGGAAAAGACAAGAAGCGTGTTGGATATATTGTTTGTTTTTTTAAAAAAAAATAATTAATAATAATAATTACCCGAACAACAAGAGCTCAGAGACCTAGAAAATTTTGACGGGCCAGACATGAGGTAATGAGTAAACAGTAAAAACAACTTTGCGGACAGCTGACCATTTGGAAATAATAGATAAAAACTAGGTTGACATAGCCAGGGGGGTAAACCACCCCTCCCTTTCCCCCACAACCTCTCCACCCAGAGCAAAAGCGGCGGAAGCCGGAAGCGCCCCCCCCCTACATTCAATCAATCAAATCAAGTTTTATATAGAGGAAAAAAACTAGGGCCAGTGTGTTATTGCATTTGTAGTGGGGAAAAGTCACAGAATGAAGTCTTAGGAAATAAAGTCACAAGGAAAAAAGTCACAGGAAATAAAGACACAATATATGTTTAATATAAAGTCGTAAGTCAGTATGTATGTGTTATACTGTTTATTAACTGTAAGTGAAGGACGAAATGTCACGGAGATTAACAGCTCGCTGAAGATGTGCGTGGTTCAAATACCGTTCGTGGTGAAAAACATTAATAATATATGCTTTTGTCTTTGGTGTGCAGGAGCGTGTATTTTATATACCGTATAAATGCATTCTAAATCATATATTTAGTTCTGTTTGTATTAATTTTATTTGTAAGTCCATATATATGCTCATTATTTACTGAATAACAGTAAAAGGATGTAAGCGGCAGCTCAGTTGGATTGCGGTTCGATTCTTCCTCGGGATTAAATGTGTGTGTGTGTGATTTGTCCGTCGTATACATATTATAATCCATATTATAATTCACAATTTTAATAAAATGATTTATTCAACATAGTCATGATTTATGCTTGTAGTCCATAAACACGTATATTATTGACTGAATAACTTATCGCCCAAGAGGATCGTGGTTGTGATTCTCGCTCGGAGTAAAATATGTTTTATTTTGTTTGTGTTTGTGTATGTATGTTTGTGCTCTCTCTCTCTCTCTCTCTCTCTCTCTCTCTCTCTCTCTCTCGCGCGCGCGCGCGCGCGCGTGTGTGTGTGTGTGTGTGTGTATGTGTGTGTATGTGTGTGGCTGTAAATTAAAAGAATGTGCCTCTTATCTCTCCGACACAACTTACATAGTAAATATGACTTAAACTTTAGCAGTGGATATTACTGACAGTAATAAGAGCGGTTCATAATTATGCTTCGATGAATTTATGTAAACCAAGCATGCAGCTATCAAAACCAATCTGTGGTTGAAATATGTACAAAGAACATGTTGTCAATGTGGAAGACTTATAACGGGCTAAACTGTTCAAATTTATAGTTATTATAACTTACAGAAATGACGACCGTTTTGATCAATTAGTACTATATATTTCAACTTTATTATCGCCCACTAGTACAAGAACATTAGAACACTATCAATATTACGGTTAACACGGCTCATTTTTTTCTTTCGATCGGGAAAAAATTTCCAGAAGTGAAAAGAATCTGACGTATTGACATAAAATGAAACTAAATAAAAAGTTATCAATGAAATCCTGTTTTAAGCAGTCATATCACACTAAACATCTGTTGGTAGTGTTTTTAGGTGATATTTTAAAGAACATTTTATTCTACAGATTCCAGCCGTATGTATTAAACAAGAAAAGAGTTGTCGAACAATGCTCGTCAGACTGAAGTTTCTAAAAAAAAAAAATACACTTAACCCTGATCGGGAATCGAACCACGATCCAAATGAGCCGTCACTTACTTCCACTTAACATATATTGTGACTTTCTTTCCTATGCGTGGCTTTTTTCTTGTGACTTTATTTCCCGTGAATTTTTTCCCCGCTCATCCACGAAACCATCCCAATCGTGGTTTAGTGATTTTTGTACTTAGTTCATCCGTCATACACTTTGCTCACTGGGAGAACCTCTCCTCAGGCAAACATGATCTCTTGATCGCAGGTGGAAAGGACTATCTATCTATCTATCTATCTATCTATCTATCTATCTATCTATCTATCTATCTATCTATCTATCTATCTATCTATCTATCTATCTATCTATCCATGCATCCATCCTTCTCTCCAACCATCCATCCATCCATCCCTCTCTCCAACAATCCATCCATCCATCTGTCTGTTTTTATATTTGACAGTATATTGGTATGCCCGATGTTTAACTATTTGTCTTTTCATATGCAATTTCTCAGTCTTTCTCTATTACTTTTTGCTGCTTTCTGAGTGCAATAAAATATCCACTCTGCTTATGCGTATCAATCGCAAGATTGATGGAGACGTGTGATGTACCAATTCGCTTCTCTGTAAAATCAGCTTACATTAGAAAGAGACATTAAATTAAAAATAAATTCTAATGAAGAAAATACCTATATAAATCATTCTTTAATTACGTAATTTTATGTTTCTTACCACACATCTATCATAACAAAAACATGTTTTTAGTTTCGGTCTTATTAAATGTGTCTTATTACAATAATCCAAGTGACCGGAAAGAGCCTAGTTTAAATTAACCTTTTCATTTGTTAGCTCAAAGTCAGAGTATGGGTGTGTGATTGGTTTTAATGGATGAATATCGAAACAAATACCTCGCAAATCACTCATAGATTTTCGCTTTTGGTGAAAGCAACTTGAGGGTGAACTTTAACTTCCAACTATATACACATCATCGAGCTCAAGTTGTTCCCCTAATACAAAAGACTATGTGTAAGGAGCCGTGCACAACATGCCCCAACTTCATGCTACTGGACTATAAGGTATCAATTTAGAAACGAAATTTTCATTATCACCCTGGCTCTCGAAATCCAACACTTGGCGATGTGAATGTCCATGCATATTGAGTCAATTTCGAATTCTAAATATAATTCGTTGTTTATTAATTATCGATTTATTTATTAGTTAGTGGATGAACAGTGGTTTGTGATGTTGATTCAAAGAGTGTTTAGATTTTTCAGATATTTCTGTGCATCAAGTGCATCTTTTGTCCAAAATAATTGTTCGCTCCACGACAATAAAAACTTTTGGGGAAGTAAATGGTTTTCTCCAAGTCGTCCTGTAAGTGTAGTAAAGGAGAAATAACGAAGGGTTGGGAGGGGGGAGAGCTGCTCGTCGGATATTTGTCAGTGATTGTTGTGTACGCGTGGCACGCGCTAATCTGTCTGGATGCAGCTTAGGATTGGGAATACCCACTGAACACAGGTGGGAAATTATTAGCGAGTATTCAGTGACTGAGTGCTGATCTTCAATCAACTTGAATCAATAAACTTAAGGGAGGGATGTGAATATGTCTGAATTTTCCAGATAGAGCGATGACCACTCTGGAAGTGTTGAAATTGTGTGTGTGTATGTGTGTGTGTGTGTGTGTGTGTGTGTGTGTGTGTGTGTGTGTGTGTGTGTGTGTGTGTGTGTGTGTGTGTACGTACTTGCGAAGATTCGGTTCTGCGGTACATTGCTTTATATGCAAGTTTGGCTCTGACGACTGTAAAAGTTACTGGAGTCCTTTCAAGTCTTCTATAAATGTTTCAAACTTGTTCTACCAAAATTGATCAGAGGCTCCCACTTTATACAGTTTATCAGCTATTAATTATTCACTATGTTAAATTTGTAACCAGAAAACATTGTTAGTTTGCCTTCACTCGTGCGTATAGTCCAGCTAATCAAACGTAGGCATGACATTTTAAGGAGTGTGGCATCTTGGAAGAGCAAAGAGCACTTACTTCGCGATCAATCGATTCACCGCACTCCCTCAAAGGACTATGTGCTCTGTGTACATAGAAGCCTACATAACTTTTTCTTGTTTTCAGTGTTTCAAGCCGTAAGTAAGAAGGAAATACGCAATGTAATAACCAAACTGAAACTGAAACAAATAAGCAAACTGAAACTTCTTAAAATCATGTGAAATATTGAAACTCGATTTGACAGTTATTTCAAAACTTTAATTAAACTAGTTTATTTGATTTTAGGAAAAATATTAAAATTTTAAACTTGTTTCATATATCCTGAAATAATAAGAAAGCTTCAATTAATACATATTTCTATATGTGCCTTTGTATTTAGTAAGAAGTGGCAAGAGAATGACCTGAAGTTTATTAGTCATATGCTTGAATCATGAATCTATTTTTATTAATGCTATCATCCTTTTAGTTCATTCATATGTAATGCTTGTCTGTAAATGAGGTCGTGTGGTTTGCGTGGAATGTGTACAGGTTAATAAAACAAACAGATAGAGAAAAATGAAAGAGAGTGAAAGAGAGTAGTAATTTACTAAATTATATTGTAATAATAATTCAGTGAATATACAAATGCGTTCATCATGACACAAATGCCATATTATCTTGCTAATCAGTATTGGCATACAGCTTAATTGTCGCCAAACATTTTTATCTATCTCTCTATTGATTTGACGTTAAATTGCTCCTAACAGTGAGTAAGCAGATGCATTTCGATACGTGAAGAAATTCATTTAAAAAATGTATAGTTTGTTTGTTTCCATTCTATTGGTTATTTTTTCTTTTCTTAAGGAAGATTAAATCGGCAAACATTTTTTTGTTTCTAAAGTGAGTATGGAATTTTTTAATAAAAAAAAGTCAAGAGAATGACCTTACAATAATTTTAGATAACATTTTAACTTTATGCGCCCAATTATGAAAAAACAACATTGTCTTCTTCTGCTTTGGTTTACGGAGTGACCAATAATATTTTAAAGATATCAAACGTAATACTAATTTACACCATCTCTGTTTTAGAAAAATAAATATGGAAATACAGAATCTGAATACAGTGAAACACGACTAAAAAGAATAGAGTAAGCGATATCTTTTATACAAATAAAAGTGATCATTGCTTAGAGAAACCTCTTAAAGGATTCTAAAAGGAAATAAGCATTATTTAAATTTTTATTATGTTAATTAAGTAATTGATTTAATTAAAGAAAATAAAGGCACTCTGATAGGTTAATTATTTTGATTTGTTGATTCTGCTTAACAATATTATTATTTTTAAAATCCTCCTGCTTTTATAGAAAGCAACGCTAGCGAATTGCGTATAACGTACTAGCTAGACTCGCTGAGATCCTACATTCAAACAAAGCGACAACCAGTACGAATAATATAAAAACAATCAGATAGACGAGTATATATGGATAGGTAGATTGGTAACTAGTAAGATAAATAGATGGATAGAATTTGGATGTGAGAGTAGACAGTTCCATCGAAAGACAGATGCACGTACAGATCGACAGACAAATAGGCAGAAAGATAGATAGATAGATAAACAGACAGACAGACGGGTGGATGGATGGATAGAAAAGAAAAGGAAAGAAACAGATAGACGGGTGGACGGACGGGCAGGCAGATAGAGAGGGGATTTTGACATTGATAGGAGACAAATATATAACGTTAATGATAAGAATAGATAGATAGATAGATAGATAGATAGATAGATAGATAGATAGATAGATAGATAGATAGATAGATAGATAGATAGATAGCGTGGACTACTCGCTCTCAGAATTGGAATGCATTCATGCAGAGATTCATTCTGTTGTCGTATTTTTCCAACATCACTTTCACGCCTTGTGTACCACTTAAAATCCTTAGACAAAAGACGCTGGCTAAACAACCCTTCCTTGGTGTGAGTGAAATCAACTTTCAGTAAAGAAGAGACTTAGTGAGCTTGGAGGGAGGTTTCTCGCTGGCGGTACTTTGTATAACTTTGATGTACAGTTAGGCAATGCAGCTTGAAGAACAGCACGCCACGCGAATAATCCCCAATCGTCATTCCCCCCAGGCATGCTTTTGCATTCACTTACTGACAGGAACTACGCGTCCGTTCATAAACAACACGGACACCTTACTATAAACTAAGTCTTATATTCGTATACATCTGCATTTTCAAGTTTCATCAGTCAAATAAAATTATAATTCATTCATATTTTTAATAGTATAGTTCATTCGAAGTGAGCTTACTTCATGACATAATATACTCACAGTTACCAATCATAGTTATCAAACAAAAAAACCCTGCTTTTAAAATAAGTAAAGCAATGAGAGCCTTGTTTAAAACATACAATAAAATAGTACAGTATTTTCAAATACACTCAACAACATTAGCAAAACATACTTGGTAAATTTATGAGGTTTCTATTTCTGCATAATTAAGTTATTATGTGCTATTGAACACCTGAAGATTCTAAGATTTAAAACAATTTTCATTTACTTATGGTTACCATTATGCGTTTGCTAGGATGATTTATGAATGATTTTAGTGTTTGATATTTTGTTTCTGATAAAATATTCATGATTAAGGCGAATGTTCCAAACGACTCCTCAAAGAAAGTATGGCTCTATATTCAGAGTTTCTTGTCGGGCTAAACACAAATTTTGAACCGCTCTTATTATTGTCAATAATATCCATGGCTAAAAAATTTCTCTTTTACAAAACTCACATATAAAATTAATGTTCTACAGTGGTACGGTCGTGCTCCCACAGTTCAAATTAACTACACCGTTTCGCTTCTCTATTTATCAAGTCATTGTCTCTTAAAAGATGGTCTCACACTTAAAATGCTCATATAAACTTAATATCTGCATCTTTAGAATTAAAGTCGAGGCTTGTATATTAGTTTTTCATGGACATTTCTTTTTCAGCAATGAAATGGTGATGATGAAATAGTCTATTAAAAAGAGCTACTCAAATCGAGATATCTATACTACTAATAATGAAGTCGCAAATTTATACCAAATAGCTGCAGTAATATTATTTAGAGTTCGCTATGCCAGAATGTCACTTACAGAAAATCAGTAATAAAAATAACGTCATACGATCTAGTCCAATCTAAGGGTGAGCGGAAAAAGTCACAGGAAAAAAAGTCACGGGAAAAAAGGCGTGCGTGCGATTTGTATATCGTGTACATATAATAATTCATATTATAATTCACACATTTAATAATATATTTTATTCATACTCAGATATGTTGTTATGATTGTGTCCATAAACACGTATATTATAGACTGAATAACAGGAAATGGAAGTAAGTGATTGTGCAGAAATTAATAACCTCTCCCCCAAGAGTATCATGGTGTAATTCTCGTTCGGAGTAAAAGATGTTTTTATTTTGTTTGTGAGTGTGTGTGTGTGTGTGTGTGTGTGTGTGTGTGTGTGTGTGTGTGTGTGCGCGCGTGTGTGTGAGTGTGTGTATGTGTGTGTGTGTGTGTGTTTGTTTGTAATTTTTTGTGGTGGGTGGGGTACAAGGATGTTGATCCGTCGGGAAGTTCTAAAGTTATATGAATTTCCACATTTCCTTATGACTCAGGAATTATTTCTCCTGCGATCCACCAGGTGTGTCCTTTTTCTGATTTGCAGTTATTTAAATATGAATTAAAAACTAACCCCTCCCTCTACCGTTAGCTAAGAGTGGCCCTTTGATCCCCTGACCGCTTCCTGTACCCTAGCCCATAGCTCAGTGTGAGTCTATCAGTTAGCTACAAGTGACCCTTGGATCCCTAACCATTTCCTGTGCCCTAGCCATGTGTGGTCAGTCTTGTATAACTCTAACATCCTGCTAATGTCTTGGAGTGGTTGGTCAGTCTTGTAATTTGTGTCTTGGTTGAATGATTTGAATGTGTATTTTGTGCTATTGTTCCTATACCCCTTGTGTATCTATATTTTACTATTTTAAATTTTTAATGTTTATGGAGTGATGCCGGGCTAAGTTTTGTTTTCGCCTGACACGCACTTTGGGCCGATTTGCGAAATTGGGTCATCATGATTACCGTATTGTTGCGCGCGCAGTTATGGACATACAATTATACACTTAACTTCTGGACGTAGTCCGTAGATTCCTCTTTCGAAATCATCCCTGAGAACGGAGCTGAGGAGTAAAATTACGAGGTTGTAAATTCATTATAATTATCTCAATGCAATAACTTTATTGCAACCATATATTGAATTTGATGGATTCAGATGGATTTTGTTGTTTAAAATATATTTCACACACAAAAAAATAGCAGGATTGATCATTGACTGATAAAAACGACTTTCTAATTAGGGTCAATAAATATTCTTTATGCATGAACTGATTAATATTGCTTTCTAAATCAGAGTAACTATTTCAGTTGTTTGATAGTGTCTTTTTATATTAAAAATATGTATAAAATTCTATTTACAGATATAAAGTCAAGCAAATAAAAAATTGAAAAAAAGAAATTTGGGGGTCAGGTGCACGAATTTTATTATCTCAAGAGATATTGCGAATATCCGACTTTTTATTTTATATTCAGAGTCACAAATTATTTTGCTTCATGCCTACCAATTTTAGTCCTTTTCTAACAATTAGAGGAGTAGAATTACAGGTGACCACGGCCATCCGAACGAGCTAAAGCGGGAAATGGGCCATTTTAAGTAGTTTGAACCTAATTATTTCCGACATGGATTACTCTAAAAATACTCAATAAATACAGATCATAGGACCCGTGGTTGTGCATTAGGTACCTGAATTCAATGCATGTAGAGTAAAGCGTTCGTCAGATAAAAAGTCAAACGCTTCGAAAAATCAAGAAAACTCAATTTTTGCAGGAGGGTTGCAGGAACAGGTTTTTCTGTAGAGTTCTTTGGAATATCAGACTTTTTATTTTACATTCCGAGTCACAAAGGATTTAGTTTCATGCCTACCAATTTTAGTCCTTTTCTGACAATTAGTTTTGTAGAAATTCAGCTTTTGTCAAAATGTCGACTTCAGTTAGCGCCTTGCATTATTAGTAGGTAAAGTCGATTTTTTGAGACAAAGAAATTTTGGCGCCAAATCGCGTTTTCTACTAAAGTCGCTGAAATTTTGATAGATTTTGCAGGATAATACAGGAAGACTCGTGGCTTATTTTGAAACGATAATATTTCATATTTCTCGAAATATGAATTTTTTTGTGAAAATTTTATTTTTCTAATTATGCGCATTTCTCTTAAAGTACGAGGAATTTAATAAAACTAACTTCAGATTCGGGTTCAGCACACGCGGATACAGTTTATTTGTTCAAAGAGGTATTTGTAATATTGCGCCAATTTGTCAGAATTGACGTTTGGATATTTTCGCACCTTTGGCCGATTTGCAAAGTTTGGTCATCGTGATTACCCTATTGTGGTGCGCGCAGTTATAGACATACAATCATACACTTAACTTCTGGACGTAGCCCATAGATTCCTCTTTCGAAATCATCCCTGAGAACGGAGCTGAGGAGTAACATTACAGGTGACTGTGGCCATCCGAACGAGCCGAAGCGGGAAATGGGCCATTTTAAGTAGTTTGAACCTAATTATTTCCGACATGGATTACTCTAAAAATACTCAATAAATAGAAGTCATAAGACCCATGGTTGTGCATTAGGTACCTGAATTTAATGCATGTAGAGTAAAGCGTTCGTCAGATAAAAAGACGAACGCTTCGAAAAATCAAGAAAACTCAATTTTTGCAGAAGGGTTGCAGGAACGGGTTTTTCTGTAGAGTTCTTTGGAATATCAGACTTTTTATTTTACATTCCGAGTCACAAAGGATTTAGTTTCATGCCTACCAATTTTAGTCCTTTTCTGACAATTAGTTTTGTAGAAATTCAGCTTTTGTCAAAATGTCGACTTCAGTTAGCGCCTTGCATTATTAGTAGGTAAAGTCGATTTTTTGAGACAAAGAAATTTTGGCGCCAAATCGCGTTTTCTACTAAAGTCGCTGAAATTTTGATAGATTTTGCAGGATAATACAGGAAGACTCGTGGCTTATTTTGAAACGATAATATTTCATATTTCTCGAAATATGAATTTTTTTGTGAAAATTTTATTTTTCTAATTATGCGCATTTCTCTTAAAGTACGAGGAATTTAATAAAACTAACTTCAGATTCGGGTTCAGCACACGCGGATACAGTTTATTTGTTCAAAGAGGTATTTGTAATATTGCGCCAATTTGTCAGAATTGACGTTTGGATATTTTCGCATCTTTGGCCGATTTGCAAAGTTTGGTCATCGTGATTACCCTATTGTGGTGCGCGCAGTTATAGACATACAATCATACACTTAACTTCTGGACGTAGCCCATGGATTCCTCTTTCGAAATCATCCCTGAGAACGGAGCTGAGGAGTAACATTACAGGTGACTGTGGCCATCCGAACGAGCCGAAGCGGGAAATGGGCCATTTTAAGTAGTTTGAACCTAATTATTTCCGACATGGATTACTCTAAAAATACTCAATAAATAGAAGTCATAAGACCCATGGTTGTGCATTAGGTACCTGAATTTAATGCATGTAGAGTAAAGCGTTCGTCAGATAAAAAGACGAACGCTTCGAAAAATCAAGAAAACTCAATTTTTGCAGAAAGGTTGCAGGAACGGGTTTTTCTGTAGAGTTCTTTGGAATATCAGACTTTTTATTTTACATTCCGAGTCACAAAGGATTTAGTTTCATGCCTACCAATTTTAGTCCTTTTCTGACAATTAGTTTTGTAGAAATTCAGCTTTTGTCAAAATGTCGACTTCAGTTAGCGCCTTGCATTATTAGTAGGTAAAGTCGATTTTTTGAGACAAAGAAATTTTGGCGCCAAATCGCGTTTTCTACTAAAGTCGCTGAAATTTTGACAGCCTTTGCAGGATTATGCAGAAATACGCGTGGCTTATTTTGAAATGATAATATTTCATATTTCTCGAATTATGATTTTTTTTGCGAAAATTTTATTTTTCTAATTATGCGGAATAGTACGAGGAATTTAATAAAACTAACTTCAGATTCGGGTTCAGCACACGCAGAAACATTTTATTTGTTCAAAGAGGTATTTGTAATATTGCTCCATTTTGTCAGAATCAGAATCAACAAAAGAAGACAATTAACCTATCAGAGTGCCTTAATATTCTTTAATTAAATCAATTACTTTATTAACATAATAAAAGTTTAAATAATGCTTATTTCCTTTTAGAACGCTTTAAGAGGTTTCTCTAAGCAATGATCACTTTTATTTGAATAAAAGATATCGCTTACTCTATTCTTTATAGTCGTGTTTCACTGATTTCAGATTCTGTATTTCCATATTTATTTTTCTATAACAGAGATGGTGTAAATTAGTATTACGTTTGATATCTTTAAAATATTATTGGTCACTCTGTAAACCAAAGCAGAAGAAGACAATGTAGTTTTTTTCATAATTGGGCGCATAAAGTTAAAATATTATACTAAAGTTATTGTAAGGTCATTCTCTTGCCATTTTTTATTAAATACAAAGACGACATTCCATACTCACTTTATAAACAAAAAAATGTTTGCTGATTTAATCTTCCTTAAGAAAAGAAAAAATAACCAATAGAATGGAAACAAACAAACTACACATTTAAATTTTTTTTTCTTCACGTATCGAAATGCATCTGCTTACTCAATGTTACGAGCAATTTAACGTCAAATCAATAGAGAGATAGATAAAAATGTTTGGCGAAAATTAAGCTGTATGCCAATACTGATTAGCAAGATAATATGTCATTTGTGTCTTTAAAAATGAACGCATTTGTGTATTCACTGAATTATTACAATATAATCTAGTAAATTACTACTCTGTTTCTCTCTATCTGTTTGTTTTATTAACGTGTACACATTCCACGCAAACCACACGACCTCATTTACAGACAAGCATTACATATGAATGAACTAAAAGGATGATAGCATTAATAAAAATAGATTCATGATTCAAGCATATGACTAATAAACAGCAGGTCATTCTCCTGCCACTTCTTCTTACTAAGTACAAAGGCACATATAGAAATGTTTATTAATTGAAGCTTTCTTATTATTTGATGATATATGAAACTAGTTTAAACTTTTAATATTTTTCCTAATATCAAATAAACTAGTTTAATTAAAGTTTTGAAATAACTGTCAAATCGAGTTTCAATATTTCACATGATTTTAAGTAAGTTTCAGTTTGCTTGTTTCAGTTTCAGTTTGGTTATTACATTGCGTATTTCCTTCTTACTTACGGCTTGAAACACTGAAAACAAGAAAAAGTTATGTAGGCTTCTATGTACACAGAGCACATAGTCCTTTGAGGGAGTGCGGTGAATCGATTGATCGCGAAGTAAGTGCTCTTTGCTCTTCCAAGATGCCACACTCCTTAAAATGTCATGCCTACGTTTGATTAGCTGGATTATACGCACGAGTGAAGGCAAACTAACGTTTTCTGGTTACAAATTTAACACAGTGAATAATTAATAGCTGATAAACTGTATAAAGTGGGAGCCTCTGATCAATTTTGGTAGAACAAGTTTGAAACATTTATAGAAGACTTGAAAGGACTCCAGCAACTTGCATATAAAGCAATTTACCGCAGAACTGAAACTTCGCAAGTACGTACACACACACACACACACACACACACACACACACACACACACACACACACACACACACACACACACACACACACACACACACATTTACCCTCAACGAGCGAGAATCGAACGAGGATCCTAATGAGCCATCGCTTACTTCCATTTACTGTTATTCACTCAATAATAAGCAAGCATACCGACTTACACTGAAAATTAATTAACTAAATGTATGTATTACAAAGCTTTTATACGGTATATAAAATACACTTGAATCACACACATTTTGAGCGAGCTGTTAACCTCCTTGCCTTTTCCTGCTTCACTTACTGTTAATAAGTATTATAACATATACACTCTGACACTTTTGACTTTATATTGTGAATTTATTTCCTGTAACTTTTTTCTTGTGATTTTATTTCCTATGACTTTTTTTTTTTCCTGTGACTTTTTTCCTGATATTTTCCCGCTCATTGCTCACCGTTGATTAGAAGCGACTCAATACACAACTCTCTTGTTTTAGGTTAGAGAAAAAATATGGTTAGGGAATTTTAGAGATAGTTTTGGTGTTTTTTTTAAAGAGAAATGTTAGGGTTAGGATTAGCTGTAAATAAAAAAAACGAATATAAATTTTAGAATATATCTGTTATTCCTGATTTAGATTTTGTTTCTGTTAAATTTTGTGTTTTAATAACTTAAATATTGCAGTAAAAATAGCATCGAGTAACACTTTGCATCTAGATATATGTCATATAACTTCTCTCCTTCGATATTACGTATAATGACCCCCTTGTTTTTAAACACGACAATTGTGTATGGAGCTGTTGGGTCTACCGTACACACCTTTGTGTACATAAATGTGTGCAGTGTTGATTTGATGGAAGTACGAAAGAATGCGTAGCCATTCACTAACACTGCTAAGAAGAAAAAAATGTTTGCACAACAATCGCCAGTCAGTAGTAAAGATAGGTACTGTTGTTCTCACGTGTACGAGTGTAGGCGAGGAGGAAGGATTAACTTTTGATATAAGCCGCCTGGCTGTTAGGAAGACGACAGGGTCAGGGTGTTTGGAAAACCCACTATAAACCGTTAAGATACGAACAATAGGATGGTCTCTTTGAGTTGACAAAAGAAAGCCCATTATCTCCACCACGACAGAGTTGAGGGAATTAGCTCTCCACGTGACAAAAGGGGCAGTGCAATTCGACTGAAAACTTTTAATTACTATTCGTGCAAAACTGACACAAGAAAGTTCGTAGCACCTATATGACAGTGCTAAAAGTTGATAGTCAAATAATTTGGCTAAGAGAAAAAAGATAGAAAGGAGTATTCTATTTTTCTTTCATTTTTGTGCGAGTCAAAAACCACAAGGAGAAGTATTTTATTTATCTATAAAAATAAATCAATTTTCATTTCATTCACAATGCTCTATATCTTTTCTATTTCACTTTTAAACTACCAGTATAAATATTACTTTAAATACTACCACACAGTTTTGAATAACGTTATGGACTGCAAAAAATAGCACACATTGTCATTTCTTTTTGTAGTGAAATTAAATCTAACTATAGTTTCCACATAAGTTACTCTATTGCATCAGCTACTGTAAATACACAGTCTTGAGACTAATACAGTTATTGTTCATAGTTGTAAAGGATTTGAAGAAGTAAAGAAATATTCATTGCATCTCTGTACACAGTTGTGTTTCCAATCATCCTAAACTTGAACCGAATTGAAATTTTTCTTTTTACTTTTGGATGAAATAATACTTGCTGCACACCCTTACTCTAAATTACATTTGAAATAAATATATATGTATATACATAAGTTATATTAATACAGTACTAGTTTTTGCAGCTAATATAAAGAAAACATTTAGTTTTCATAAATGTATAAATCAATTATAGCATAGTGATCCATAGAGCAAATTAAAAAATATAAGATTTAAAAAGTTTCTTTGTGACCAGTAGAGATACAGCCACTTTAAAATGATAATTATTGTTTTAATTTCTCATGTAGGCATATATTATTAATAGCTCTCATGTATCTTTTAGTTTATCCAATGTGCATATGTAAGATTTGAAATGCTGAACTTGGCATTTTTGCTAGTGAATTTTGTTGTTTAGTGTGAAATTTTGTAATATACTATTATTATTATCAATTTCTTATAATCAATTCATATCTTAGAACTGACATTCTGGAACACTAAAATATATTCCAAATTAAATTATTATTTATTTGTATATTGCTGGATATCCTTTACATTAAAATACATTATATCTGTACCTCATCCCTCATTAAAGTCACTAGCCTAATAATAGTCTCATAATCCAATATGTGTCAGTTCTACTATTAAGAAAATATTTCATATGTATTTGCAACATTACATATTTTTAATAGTCTCATAATCCAATCTGAGTCAGTTCTATTATTAAGAAAATATTTCATATGTATTCACAAGATTAGTGATTTTTAATAGTGGATCAGTGAGTGAGAGTCTAAAGTGTTGTATACAACACAAGCTGAAAACATAATGGATTTGTCACTTTAGTGCTACTTTATTTGCTTCATACAATGCAACAATCTTATTATTTATGTTTTATTTTTTTTATTAGTGTATTTAACTATTAACTGAATAACTGAATATAAGGTAGTTGTCTTATTTCAGGTTATCTATTATATGTCTGGTAGTATGTTCTATTATTTTTTAACAACTTTCCTAATCCATGATCATTTTGTAGCTATATAAGCTGTATTAACTGTATATAATATTGCCCTGTAACTTTCAGTTATACATTATGAACATGTTAACTATCACTATCACTATTCAAACAGTTTTGTTAAATGGAAACAGTAAATATTCAGTTTTTCTATTGACATATCTTTCTTCAGTTTCTTGGACTTCAGTATTATTACTACTGTTAGAAATTATTATATTTACATAGCAGTAATAATTGCACTCCTGCTATAAACATAGCAGAGTGTGTTTTTTCAAGACCTGGAAATATATAAGAGCTTAATAACTGAGTAGTGCATCTTACAAGCTGAATGATATTTACATATCTATAATTTAGTATAATAATCAAATCCATCATTTCACAGTAAAATGAATGATGGAATGTATTATTATGGTGCAGAAATGGATTTACAACATACATCTATAAATTAGAGAGCTTAACAACTGAGTAGTGCATTTTACAAGCTGAATGATATTTATAAATTTATGACAATGTATAACAAGTCAAATCCATCAGTACACAGTTAAATGAATGGTGGAATGTATTATTATGATGCAGAAATTGATTTACAAACATGCATGTATAAATTAGAATTAATTACAAAGAAGTGGGATAGCTATTCTTGTTGGTAAGAACATATTATCTTGAAAGGAATTTTGAATATTACACAAGTCTCTCACAATCCTCCTTGGAAAAGTCA
The DNA here is from genome assembly GCA_028829895.1 of Sinotaia quadrata. Lineage (NCBI taxonomy): Eukaryota > Metazoa > Mollusca > Gastropoda > Architaenioglossa > Viviparidae > Sinotaia > Sinotaia quadrata. The sequence continues at coordinate 71,948,078 of CM054177.1, forward strand.
ATATTTAATAAAAGTGTTGCATAGAAATTAATTATTTTTTCCAAATAAATACCAGTTGGGAGTGTATTTCAGAGGCAAGTAATATCCACTAGGAAAAATGTCATCTGCTGTAAACAAGATTTCAGAGTACCAAATGGGTCTGACTTAATGAAATCTGCAGTGTTACAATTATACTAATATTAATATATTATGTATAAATCTGAAAAATATTTCAAAGTATCACATGGTTTAATTTTGTTTTGAATAGTAGTTTTACTTCTAGTGCTTTCACAATTCTTTAAATGGAAATAACTTGTATTACAAGAGTAATAATTAGATAGACATATAAAAAAATAAAAATAAATAGTTAATGTTACATTTAATTCTATTGTTCATATGATGTTGATTTATAAAATCTAATATATTTCCACAACTTATTTAATCAATAATTTTGCAAAATCTATATAGCTAATGGTGATTTCAAGAAAATAAACTCTGAAAATTATGCAAATAATCCTCTACTGATTTCTAAGCAGACTTTTTAATGTAACAGTTTATTCGTTTTTGGAAATACAATAATTGTTAAAATTTAAACCAAACAATTAATTTGCTCTTTGTTGTTTACATGCATAACTAATATAGGCTGTCATTGTACATTGAGATCGAGTTCAGAATAAAATACTTAAATAATGCTTCTTAAACTGTGTAGCTTTTTCCTTTGAGAAATTAAATATCATTATTAATATCAAATTTAAGTAAGCCATTAGCCTTTATTTTAGTTTATAGTTTCTGTGCAACCTACTTACACTTACAGTACTAGACAATCGTAAGCCGCCATTTTGAAAAAAATCAGTTCTTCGATTGAGCGAGTTTAAGCAATATTCTAATCTTTAAACCACAAAAGCGGCATTCTATTTGTTTATAATAGATGTAAAAGTAATTTCTTGACCTAGAGAAAGGCCACTTGAATCGTTAGTTTAAGCCAGTTTGTAGAAAATAAAAATATACATTTTGGGGCCTTAAACAGTGATACAGGAAAAGGGAAGCAATCCAATTTAACGTGTTCGAGTCGAGTTACAAAAAATATGTTTTAAAATTATTTTAAAGTGTATGGAGATTCTAATTTGATTATTATGACTTTAATATACACATTATATCAGCCGGTTTCAGTTTTACCTTTCCAGAGCATTCTTTTCACTTCCATATTGTGTTTAATTAGGTACGTAGTGTGACCATAAAATCGTTGTCAACAGGGTACTCTAACCTCACGCTTAATTAAATGTAGAAATAAACTGAATTTAGTAAAATTAATCAGTTATATCGATGAAAGACATTCTTTTCTAAACGATGACATTTAGGAAGTATATAGTATACACGCAAACTACATAGTTACAACCACTTTTTCAACGGTCTACATAACTCTGGATTTTAAGCATATCAATAATGCCCGAAGTATACAACCTTCAAAATCGCACCCGAATTTCGATGAAAACTCACAGGAAAAACTATTAAAATATGAAATTTAGTGGTTTATGTCAAAGATAATAACAACAAAGATAAAACTATGAGAGAAAAATGGCAAAATTAAGCTTTATTTATAAGAATGAACAATCTGAAACTTAGGCAGACCAAGAGGCGGTCTGCCTATTGCTGTAGGTCGACATAAGTCTGGTTTTTAAGCTTATTTGGTCCGCTTAAGTCTGGGAATAGGGTTATATATATATATATATATATATATATATATATATATATATATATATATATATATATATATATATATATAATGTGTTTGTACATGTTTGTGTGTGTAAAATGTAACTTCATTACCATTATGTGATTTTCCAAACACATAAATCTATAATTATCATATATAGAGAATATTTCTATTATATTTTATCACAGAATATGTGTATGAAAGAAATAGAATAAAAGAGAGGGTAAGAAAGTGGACTTACTTCAAAATATCGTTCTTTATTTTCGTAAAGTGTATAGTCACCAACTGTATAAAAATGGTAGTACGCCCTAAAAGAGAAATATAATTAGATGTCAAAGTAGTTTTCAATAATTTATTGTAAATACACTTTCATTCTTTAATCGAAAACATAATCACGATAGCACAATGATACATGCGGACATTTGAAAATGTAGGACGACGGTGATATTTAAAAAAGTCATTCTGTTTAAAAAATATAACAATAATTTTTCTTTATATGTTCAAAAGTGCTTCTGCACTTTTTGCAATCAGATATCCTATATGCTGAATAAATATCCAAAGTTATAGTCCTATAACGAACGTAGCGTTATTTTAAAAATTAATTTGTGACATTAAATGCATTCACCGTCTGTTTATTGATGTAGATATATAATAAGGAAAAGGAGATACATATATTCAATTGCCTGAGAAAATTTCTATAAGTAAAAACAATTTAAAACAAACCATATTTTCAAAAGGCATATTCTAAAACGTAGCCGATTTTAAAGTAAATAATGTTTCAAGTTCTTTCTACTCAGAATTGGTAATATATATTTTCACAAGGGTAAATATTATAAAAATAATGCACACTTAATATAATGTTAAGAAGAATTTGTCAAAATGCATATATTTCACTAATTAAAATCTGTTACTTTCATAATCAAGAATATTTGAGTTTATACAAATGTTCGAACATATATTTAATCATTATAATGATGTAATAGAATAATAATAATATATATTAATATAATAACACATAACACAACAAAATGCAGTGTAATACAATGGAATACAACTCAACAAAAGAAAATACGATATGATATGATATGATATAATGTGATATGATAAGACACTTATTATAATATGATATGATTCGATTTAATTCGATAATATTCAATATGATGGAATATAATGTGAAGTGATATGATAAACTGTTGTCCTATACTATAATGTGATAAAAAATACAATAAGATGCCATACGTACGACTTATCGTATTCAATTCCCTTTATATGGGGATCCCCATATACATTGCAATATCTTTCTGGTGCATCAAGTATATATACCTGTAAATGTGATTAGACCATGCATTTTATGTAGATATATACGCAAACATATATCTCTCCAATCACATACAAAAGGTATTTAGATAGATATTTAGATAGATTGATAGATAGATAGATAGATTTATAGATAGATAGATTTATAGATAGATAGATTTATAGATAGATAGATTTATAGATAGATAGATTTATAGATAGATAGATTTATAGATAGATAGATTGATTGATTGATTGACTGATAGATTGATTGACTGATAGATTGATTGATTGATTTAAATTATAGTTATATAGATAGCTATGAGTGTCCGACTGTTCAGTATTATTTGTAATAGATTGTGATTGCTTTTTTCTAGACAGCTGTTGTTTTTTATCCTTCAAAATATTCTTACCCATAAATTCATTTTCTTCGGAGGCTTAGTCACGACGACTACAATCGTACATAAATAATGCCATATACTGTTTTTAAATTTTCGTGCATTAAATTTACCCTTTCTACAAAATTTCGATAGATGTGATTCAGTGTTTCATGTCTGTCAATAGTAAAAGCATCCTTCACAAGAACTATACCTGCGAGCTTATATCGTCATAAGAACAAAGTCGATTATCATGCGTTACAATTTCCGGTACCAGGACCTTCTAAACCTTTTTTCATTTTAATATTGAATTTCGTTCATGCTGTTAAATTCCTACTTGATATTGTATTACACTATTCAAAACCGTTCCATGCTATACAACCAAATATGTCATATGAAAATCATACTATACATAAGGACACAACTGCATATTTGGTGGTGGTAGGAAGGTGAAAATCGATCAAATTGTTTGTGTGTATACTTAGAATGCATTTTGAAATTTCATGCATAATTGTTAGAATTGAAAACCTAGTTGCAAATTATGTATGCACTTATTTCTTTATATATTTATGCTTCACCGTTCTTCTTTAAAGATTTTTGTGGCAAGGTAATTCTGAAGTTTCTATTATTAGATTGTCTCATGTCCGGTTATATTTAATGACACTGCCGCTGTATCAGGTTTCATATTATTAATATCAAGTTATTATATCAAAGCGAATACTTCCTCAGCCGGACGGCTTGACCGGCCCGTCAGTTCCTACGCCAAATGTTATTTATAAGACATAGTAACAGACAAATCAGCTGACGCGCCTGAGCTGGTAAACGTTATCTTTCCCTTTGATTATTTACAATTTATGATATTAATATTTCCGGTTCCGCCCCCAGCCAGCTCTTCCCGGCCAATCTAACAAATTAACCAAAATGTGGGTCAAGATAACAACAACACAGTTTAATGTTAACAATAATAATAAAAAGAAGAAACATCAAATTTGTAGTTCAGTTGAGTTTATCTATACTGTCCCGCCACGATTGTTTAAACTAAATGTTTTTTTATTGAGTCAGATTGTTAGCTTGAATGGCTTCTCTACTTAGTAGAAGGTGCCTCTGGATGAATGTCTGCTCACAGTGTCTTTTGTCTGGCTGGTGACGTCACGTCAGCAACCAGCCCCTCAGGCAAGAATAATACCACCAAAACGGATTTGCAAGTATGACTGCTGTGGATTAAAATGTGGATCAAAGGATGCAGATTAAAGACGTGTTCTAACCTTGGCGAGAACCAGCTGAAATGAACAATATATATTTCTCTGTACGGGCCAATAAACATTGACAATCATTATGGCTTCATGGCGATACTAATAGACGGCTCGTACAATCTCGCATCATAAACCATTAGCTACACGCTAACATATATTTTACAAAACCTCATAAAAACGTTTACAATGAACAATAATGTTTCGGATTTTACAGTTACATTAGTTCGCTAATTACAAGCATACCCAATGGGTAGTTTACATTAAATATTCGTGAAATAATCATCTTGATCTCCATTTAGCTCTACTGGCTACAAATGGTTTTACAGTACATGAACATAGCGCACACATATGCTGTATTATTTCATCATCTCTCTATAAACGTAGTCATTACTAATGAACTTAACCTCTGTGGAAGAAAATACATTGGATCGGTACAACATTCATTATTAATCTACATAACATTTTACACATATCATTAATAATAACAAAGCAATAATTTCTAGAAAGTCAATATATATACCACTCGTGAGATCGTGCACATCTTTCTTGTCAATGTGCTAAATTCAACCCCTTTAGCAAATAGGTACGGCACGCATAACAGAACTTGGTCTGTCAGCATATATATGTGAATGACTGTGGGTCAACTGACGAATTCTCCTACGTCATTATATGAACACAAACTTATAAGTGTACTTCGCATCTGTCACCTTCACCCCTCTGTGTATCTTTCCACTGTCCATTTGTGATCAATGAAATTGACCTCTGTTGTTTACTACAAGTTGCATACGTGGTTTTGCAGAATTGCATAAGCGACTTGACCGCTATAAATGACTATCAACTACGGATCGTAAAATTAGAAAAAACGGAAATAGAAAAATGCAAGGGCATAATTTGCCTCTGATCCTATCGTCACATATTGTCTAAATCTTGATTATGGCCCTTTTATGCTGGGAGCATATTTCCCGATTTCGTTTCTTCCTGCTTACTAACGAAATCTAAAAAATAATTACGCAATCTAAAACATTTGTTAAAGAAAGTTTGTTAAAAATGTGATTTTGTAAAATTTTGAATCAAGATAAAATGTCAAAAATAATCTTATAGCATTTTTACTTTAACATAATAGTAATTAAAATTAATTCGTAATGGTATGAGTAACTAAAATAGACTGATCTATCTTTCACGAAGTTTAGGAAAGACTGCTCATGAAGCCAACCCGTTAATTTTAAGTGCAAAATTATCACTATTCAGTATACATTGAAGTGTAAAATTATCACTATTCAGTATACATTGAAGTGCAAAATTATCACTATTCAGTATACAATGAAGTGCAAATTCAGTATACTTTGAAGCATCATATAAGTCATAAATAAAATTAGTTCTAAAAATGAATATAATTATACTGGGATTGAAGCAATGATGGCTTTCATGAAGACTCCAATGGAGAAGATAGGCTGAAATCCCAGCATATTGAATCTTTTTCCGTAATTGACTACGTGGTCCCGCTTAGCTTTGATTGGTATGTTTACTCTTGCGCTCTTCGTGACATTGTCCCAGTCAGTAGAGTACACATAGTAGTCACACTTGACAGATACAATATCTGAAATGGCACGCACATTTCGGCTTTTGTCATGTAATGCATTCATGGATTGCTATCGTTATTATAATTAATTATGTATGTATTAGTAAAATGTAATTTTGATTGTATGGATTCGTGTATATATTTTTGTATGTATTTACCTACATTGTGACGATTTTCATTATTTTGCTTTAATAGTCCATGGACATTTGAGATTTGATTTACTAAGTTTAAGTACAATCAACCTAAATAAGATTCAAACAAATATCTTTAAGATCATAACTTCGCAGTTGCAGTTCGAGTCCAAGGTCTGACTAACGAACACAACTTTATTAATATTATATATTACATAGCTTTTGCTCTATGAACCAGTGAAAAATTTACTGTAAATTATTTAAAACATACCTTTTATTTTACTTGGCGACAAATTTCTGCATAGGACAAGAAGACGTATAGATTAAAGCATTCTTCAACTTTACTAAACCCCAATCGTTTAGATTTTATGATAAAAGGCTGATGGAGGAAATAATGTTGGCTGAGTGCTGAGTCAAATGTTTGCTACAAGCCTACAACGGCTGCTTGCGAATGAATATACATTATAATCTTGCATTTTAAAATAGAACAAAATTAATATTCATTTTTCTACATTGTGTACAGTTTGGTCAGCAGTTTAAGTGTTATTAACCACTGAGACCCAATTTCAAGAAGAGAAAAGGTATAAATAAAAACGTTTAGTAGTTTGAGCTTGAGACTTACAAGTTGATAGAGAGAGATAGAGAAGTGTTACTGTAGCAGAGAAAACTGTAAATGACAATGACTATTCATTTGCATGCGTAATATAGCTTTTGGTAGATCAGTCTATAGTCGAGATTATTTCGATAAAACAACAGTCCTTGGGTAAGAGTGAAAGACTTCTTGACCTTCGTGTTGAATCCCATGTATAATTATGCTGATAGTGAGTGACACCGCCATTGGCCACGATTAATAAGTCTAAGTTATTGCGAATATTTACCTTTGTAAGCGCTACACTAGTTTAGCGCAATATATTCAACTGATTACAATTGTTCTTAAATGCTTTCGATTTTATATATGCAGCAACATTTTTTGACCGATCGAAATGGTCATTCGTTGGAAAATGTCCACTCTTCATTTATTTTTTTTATGTTGGTATTACGATGTAATGTTTAACGAACACTATCCTTAATCTAGTTTATGTGCACTGCAACATCAAATGCAATGGCCGCGATATTACTACCATGTACTTTCAGAAATATTAGTAAATGTATTTTTAGATTGCCGAAATATATGACACTTTATGTTCTGCTATTCCTGCTAGTTGTTAGTGATTTAGATATTGAAAATTATCGCTTATGAGCGATTCTTCTGATCTCCGTATTGAAACAAACTTTCTATGTGAATATTGCTTCTGGTTGACTGGAATGCACAACATACTTTAATGTTAATAAACAATATTATTTTTATTTATTTGTAAAGCAAAATAGTGTACTCTATATTTATAACTTGATCTTGAGAGGAAGAAAAAGCAATTTGTTTGTACACTTCTACTAGATACACGTCTGTAATGAAATCAGTGAACAATTTTTGTCTGTGTTGCGAATTAATTTCAAGTGAAAACGGTCTTTTATTTCGGCATATTACGTTCAATTATTATCATATCTTCTAAAAGCGTGAAAAACACACACGACACTTAAGAACAATATTATTTTTTAATGTAGTATTCTTAAGAGAAATATATAAGCAGAGTACAGAGACATATTTTATACTTTAAAAAATAATAATACCTTTAGCGGTACCATATTGTTCCAGGGCTAGTTTAATAGACGGGCATGTTGGATATCTACTGCAGACTATAGGCACTGTGAACACAACACTTAAGTTTTTCTCTCCTTCTGCTTCGCTGATAACTAAACTGCTGGGCTCCATCTGGATCAATGAACATCATGAGTCAAAACAAATGAAATAATAAAACTCCTTTATACTTGTATTACTAAAATGACCTATCATATACTGACGTAAATGTGTCATTTATGAATCATTTTATGTAAAATAAAACCTATTTATATAATGACATTTCAGCACTTCTATTTTCTTCATGCTATAACGGAACCATTAAATTTCAGTAAATCTAATCGAAGTGGCATTTGTGTTATATGTATATGGCTTACAAATGAGTGGACTGTTTGTAATAATAGTTTTATAACCACTAACGGACTAAGGGAAGTAATCCATCCTGTCAAGATTCACGATTTTGACAGTGGCCGTATATGCTGATATGTATATGTTATGTGACTTTAGAAAAGTTCGCCCAATTACATTTAGTTAGACATACGTTTGTAGGCACAATGTGTGTTATCATTTCATGCATATATATAGCTATTGCACAGTAAAGTTTGCCATAGTTAACCATGATGCACGTAGATAAAGTATGTGCAAGATATAAAAATTCTAGAAGCTTCTGAGACTCCACAAGAGTATATAAGGGAGGAAGAAAGACTAATATTTTCATTATGAAAACGGGTAGTTACGTGAAGACATCTTACTTAATTTGTGGTGAAATTTCGTATAAGGAGATTATACTAAGTAGAGTTTGGAATATCTTTCCACCCGTTTTTTCATTCGTCAACTGCCAAGTATTAAACAACAAGGCAACTTGTTTCAATACACCCTGGCAGAGTGAAAATTTGACTTTCAAGACAGCTTATGCATGCGGTTAACGACAGATGAGCCATTTTCGTCTCTCTGTCTGAGCTTTGTTCGAATTCCTATTCTGCAGTTGGAGGGACTGGATCTTGGAGTCTTATAGACACAAGAAGCACTACATCCATAGATGCAATGACACACTTCACTAGACAATTCATCTGGTAATGATAGACATCACACACACGGAACGTTACTTGGATTTGAATGAGGAAAACCATTTGATTCAAAAGAACAGACTGGCTGTTGCAGATAAAATATATGTTAAATCACTGTAGTTGCAGTATGATGTTAAGATGTTTTTTAAAATAAATAAATTCGTTAAAAATATAAGTGGTTTAATATTTTGTCCATTGTAGAATCATGCGGTATTGGTGATATACTGAAAAGAATTTTAATTTTGGTTTATGTTGTATTCATGTCAGCACACTCTACTATTATTTTTTTCAACACTCGCATTTCATGGTTTCATTTCTGAAATCGAATGTTTAGTTTATCTTCCGTTTAACTAGGAAATTCGTACATGGGTTTACCTAATACAAATGAACACATTTAATTTGAACTTCAAATTATTATCTGTCACATACATCAATTTAACAACACAAAGACGGAAAGTTCAATTTAAAAATTATAAATAATGTAATAAACGGGCACATAGCTGAATGAAACCACAACTTCTTATGTTGTCTTAATTCAAATAATAATGTATTAATACTACTACGTATCTTTGCTTTGTTAAGGGAACTAACTGTACGCCAACCCTGAGTACATGTTTTGTTTTTAATTCCAGAATTTACAAAATAACTATCTCATCTAAAATAATTTATGAGAGAATATCTGATTCCTATTTTATCCAGAAATAAAGCAAACGAATAATTAATGAGAGAATGATATTTTAGAAATATATTTAGAAAATATATTTTAGATACCTTGATTCCTGCCCAGTAGGTATTTCCACTTTCTTTCCATTCGCTTGTTGTGTTTGGAGTGTCCTTGAAATAGGATTTCACTTTACATCCAACCTAATATTTAATATTATAACATAATATGATATGTTTCAATAAATCACTAAATTGATAGATTAATAAATAATTCAATAAATAATTCAATTAATTAATTAATTAATATTTCAATAAATAACTAAATTGATATATTAATCATACCCTGTTTCTTTTAAAAAGGCATTATCCACAGTATCATCATAAAATATCGCTTAGGGATTTTATTTTTCATTGGCTACTCTAATCGTGCATGTTCTTTAGTGTTATAGGATGATATATCAAAGTCCATTAAAATACTTGTGACAGTAGCATACTTTGCTTGAATGGTATTTTTAATACCATTCAATTAACACAAGACTTAATGAACATTAACGATATTGATTGATATTGATCTTTAAACTTTTCATGTAAATGGTTTTATTATATTAGTTTATATACGTACATATTTGTTCAAATTGCCTTCGAGAAGGCTTCCTCTTAATTTGTATGAAGTGTTATTTGCTGTAACGCTTCCATTTGGAAGGTTTATACTGTCGACTGTCCACACCACATCAAATACTGGCTGGCTGTAGTTCTGGATCGTGGTGAATTCACAGTAAAAGTAGAAGTCGTCACCTTCGATAACAGGTCCAGTCACATTCGGAACATTTGCAAGTCTTGGATAAATGTCTGCATCATAGAAATTGGTAATCATTAATGTAATATATTGTGTAAATGGGAAATCATATGAAATGGATGTGTATAATGTTTTTAGATTTTAGTCAGCTCATCTCCACCTATGCTTTGTAAAAGTTACACACTCTCTCTCTCTCTCTCTCTCTCTCTCTCTCTCTCTCTCTCTCTCTCTCTCTCTCTCTCTCTCTCTCTCTCTCTCTCTCTCTCTCTCTCTCTCTCTCTCTCTCTGTAGAAGTTTTATTTTTAGCTGCAATTTTACATTGTGCTGATAAATATAAACACTTATCTATTAAACAAACTTACGTTTTGGATGTTTACATGTTTGTTTCACGGAAATCTTCAATTTTTGACTGTTTTCTATTAACTAAAATTGGATTCTTTTTCAACAGTGATTTCCCTTTATTTCATTCTCACCACCACTATTATATAGTATCATTCTTAAAATAAAGCTTTAAGTTGACAGGAAAATATATAATTAAGTATGTTATTAGCACATTCATTGAACGCAAATATTATTTTTTACAGTACACATTTATTTTTTCATTGCTTGTAACTGATTTTATTTGCTAAGTTACTGGTTTAAGTGGGCCTATGTTCCCAATGTGGAAGTTAACTATTCTGCAACACAGTGTTTATTTACAGCTCATTCTGGAAAGTTGCCGCGTTCTGTGTAAATATATTATTTTAGTCGATATTGTTTTACTGTATGTCGTGATGTACTCTGTGTGACATTGTACTAATGAATAACACCATATGTGAGCAATTAGTTAATGATACAAATCATCTGCACAGTATGGATCACTGGTTAATTATGCATATATTCAACTGTTACCCGATATGTGGGTGTGTCGCTATCAATTCAACTCACTGCCCCCACTCAGTAATTATACAGAGAAATAGATATACAAATAGATAAATAGATGGACAGAGTACCATATGTAATAATTAGACTGTCGCTACAATTTATAAAAATAAACAAAGAAATTATGTTGCCCTAACAGATACGCGAAAGTAAAACAACAAAATATTAAGAAAAAGAAAAGTTTCAGAATGTTTAAAATAAAATAAAGCAAAATACATTCCGTCCTGTTTTTTCATCAGTAGCATTTTAAACAAAAACATTTTTTCAAGTTCAGTTATTTATAACGCCACTCTTGGTGTCACTGTCCCAGTCATTTTTTTTGTAGCTGGCAGCTCTCAAAAGATATGCCGCAAGCTGGTGGACGGTGGACACTCAGTAGGACACAACACGAATAGCATCAAAGTAGGGTACCCAAAGCCCACACAATAGACTTAAGAAGAAATTAGAAACTGAAACTCTGAAACACATGTAATTGCAAAATCTAAAGTGACACCTAAGCCACACTAGTTATTGGATATGATTATTATTAATTAATCTCCCATAACTAATTACAAGTGAATAGAATTTTAATTTATGTAATTAATAATTCTCCAGAAGACACCACTCGTCTCTCTCACTTGGCGGATATGCTGGCGCTGTCAACGTTTTCTCTCTTCCACAATATTAAAGACAAACATTTACTGTTAATATTTCCGAAGGTTAAAATCTTAATAAAGAAGAAGATAAACCCTTCTTTTAATCTATATTTAGTCATCCCCCATCCATCCACTTTCTTCTCCAACATAAGGTTATCAATATTTGCAAGACGTTCAAGAAATGTAACAATAGATTTATTAAATCAACTAAAAATATGCAACACAAGAATATAATCAAAAGAGTGTTGACATTTACCTCACTTCACAACAATGTTTTATTAATGCTGGACATTTTTCAATCATTGCATATATTTAAGCAGTCAATTAATATTAAACATATAATCAAGTTCATGGATATCATCACCGAAATAAGAGTTTCAGAAAGATAACTTAAGTCAATGTACATAACCTGTTCAAAGATGTTGACTATCAACGGTATATGTTTCACAATCACGTGGTTTGCAACTAGTCACATCCGTTCATATTTATCCAAGACCCACATGTCACTTCTAGAGGAACATTAAACAGGTGTTCCAGAATCTTCAATGTGGTCTCCAAGCAAGCCGTAGAGAATTGTCCTGAATTTAATATGCGCTATCAAGCACATCAGGAGAAATATTCTTGAGACCAAACTCAAGCCACCATTTCTGGTGCATTGGCTCTGAAACGGAATTCAGCAAACACTCTTTGCTATGTCTTCATTGTTCCTTTTAGAGAGGGATTCAGTACATTTTTAATGTTCACCCAAAGAATCTATTGCCGAGAGAATGAATATAATTTCCCTCCAGGTTGTTTTAGACTTGAAACCACACCCATCTCCACCCCTAGACTCATTCATTTACTCAATAAAATTTGAGAATCCACCCAAAGCTAATTAATATTCATAACTGTCTCGCATCTTCCACACCCAAATGATTATAACAATTCAAGATCCAGGCTGCATAAAATTGCATAACACATAACCAGGTCAAAAACAAGACTACAGATCTAACGTTTAAGCCGACCGCGCTACTGATTAGAGGCCAAGGAGCTAACATTCTAATGAACAATAGCAACAGTTCTACCCCGAGGCTACTTCTCTAAGTGCACTCACTCACTCACTCAAACAACTTTTCTCCCCCTTCCATCTCTGTTCATTCTCGACTTTCACTTCAGAAATAAACTTTATACAAATTTCAAAGTCACACAAATAACAAATATAATTTCATTTTAGTAAAAAATGAAAGTTTATATTAAAATATGTGGGATAATTCCACATCAAATGACACTGAATAGCTTTTAGGCCATCCATCTCTTGTCACATTTTATGTAGCAGTTTTTAATAAATAAGGTAAATTGACCACTTCCAAACACAATGCTAAATGCATTTCATACCTTTGCAGAATGGCTCTATTCCAGACTGACCAGACTGGCAGATTTTCGCATCTCCTGTAACAAAGCACATTAATATTGATCAAATAAGTATTAATAGTCCTACAAATTGTGTTGTTTATCATTTATTTCAGATAAACTAAACTGAATGTGATTTCAATACTTGTATAAGCAAACCACATAGTGACTGGTCTTAATAGCTGCATAAATAAACTCTAATGATTTCATTTGTTTATATGTCAATGTTAGAGAAATATTTCATTGATTTGTAATGTTTCCGTAAGCTTTGTTCTTTGAAAACATTTTTTTTGTGACAATTTGCATTTTAGTGATTTGGCAAGGTATAGAAACGTTATTTAAGGGTAACCTTAACTACAAGTGTCTACTTGGATTCAGTTTTAAATATATGCATAAGAACAAGTACCATAAAATGTTCAAAATGCAAAGATTTTGTGACACGTGCGCCACTTAGTTAATGAAGATAATAATTATTATTATTTAATCTTTCATAACTAATTTCAAGTGATGAGAATATTAATTTTATTTTATTAATGATCCTCAAACAGACACCACTCGTCTCTCACATGGTGGATATTTTGGCGTTGTAAACGTTTTCACGGTTCCACAACACAAAACAACATTTACAGACACCTAAGGTTTTTTGCAGGTGGAAAACCTCTTACTAAAGGAGAAGACAAATCTCACTTTAATCCATATTTAGTGAGCCCCATCTACCTACTCTCTTCTCCAACATAGGAATATAAATATGCGCAAGAAGGTCAATAAATATAATAATAAATTTATTAAAAGAAAAATCAACTAAACAAATGACAATTACAATAAAACAGATAATTTGACATTAATATTCCACGAATCCACGTTAGGGTAATGATAGTTTACTCTCTCTCTCTCTCTCTCTCTCTCTCTCTCTCTCTCTCTCTCTCTCTCTCTCTCTCTCTCTCTCAAATAATCGTGCAGCTATTTATAGTTCAACAATAGAGTCAATACAAATTGCAGGTTTGTCCTATCAAAGATTAGAAATGGAGTTATTATAAGAGGTTATTATAAACTTCACATAACCTGGATTAAGTAATCTTCCAGTCTTTTCACTGGCCTTTTCAATCATGTCACAGAGTCAAAATGTTACAATGTCAAATTGTGCATGCTTAGCACGTGTTCCTGCCTCATGTGCAAGAAAACACTGATTAGGGGTGTAGCATAGTCCCTTATGCTTAAACACACTGCAACACACTTTGCAAATTCCCCATGCTTTCCTAGTCACTCAAGTCATGATTAGTGAACAAACGAAGTGTAGCTAGGAACTTGAAAGTTGAACTTGAGGCTCCACTTGAGACTCACAGCTTAGGGTTGAACTCATACTCAGAATGAGACTCAACCAGTCATTAGCTTGGGTGTTAGCAAACAGACTTCTAATTTCTTCTTCTTTTAAGAATTAGAGAGGGTCAAAGACTGAAGAGGAGGATGACACGTCAAGAGACAAAGACATTATTTTGAACACACTTGTTTTTTAAACAAAATACTTTTTTGCCTTTTCAAATATCCATCTATAGTTGTGTTGGGAAACAAGTGGTGTATCTTAACATTTTGAAGTTAACTGAAGAAGAGAATGTCGAACTTCCTAGGCAAGATCATTAATCAGTGTAGATTGCTTGCGTGTGATTTTCACATGTTATGTCATTTGTATTCATGACATATTCCACAGGATTTGCATGTGTAATTTCGTTCCTATGGGTGACAGTTCTTACTTGGTTTACACGGGTATCTTCGTTCCTATTAGTGGCGCTTGTATGTGTAACTTCATTCCCATAGGTGACACTTCTTACCGGGTTTGCATGTGTAACTTCATTTCTATTAGTGATCCTTCTTACCCGGTTTGCATGGGTAACTTTGTTCCTATGGGTGTCACATATATCTGTGTTTGCATGGGTAACTTCGATCCTTTTATTAATACTACACACTGGGCTTTAACTCTGAATTTTAAGAATTTATTAAACGGTGCCAGTTGCTGTCATTCAGAGGTAAGTACTAAGCTATGAAAGGCAGTCTTTATATTTCAGAGAAATATTTAACTGTATGCAGCTCCGTAGTTTTCAGATTACATTGAATTTTTCATATTCTAAATATATGTGTATATTGTTTCTGCATATTTTTATTTCTTTTACTTTAGTTCTCATTATGCGCAAACGTATAATAATTGTATCTCTCAAGAGTATATTTCATGTAAACGACCGCCTGATCAGTGCAATAAATGTATTTAGTTTTGTATTTGTCATGTTATTCTCACTTATTGAATTATAAGAAGCAAATAGATTTCATTTATATATACACATACATACAAACATAGATTGATTTGATTTCTAACTTTTATTGCTTTTCATGTGGTTAGGTAATATACAATTATTTATCAAAATATTACGTTTCAGGGAATTTTTAATTTATTTAGATAAATTAGTAACACTTAACTGATATGGTTCGAACAATCTAAACAATAAGACTTATCTGACTATAGATCATTTTGAAGTGTCTGTACAATTTTTAATGCTAATTTTGAATGTTTCTCATAAAGTTTCATTTGCAAAACAATAAATATAAAGCAAAAATTGAATGATAGTACATATTTATGATATTTATGAATTTTGTCAAGTATTCGGTAATCTCTGCATGCATTTAAATTGATTATAGGTTATGATTTTTTATTAACGTGACGAAACTATTAATAGTCTTGTTCTTAACTACTTTTGTGTTGAGAGGGTATTTGTTTGGTTTAAGTAAAATAAAATGATTAAATATAGATTCATTTCTATCACTGGGTTGTTTTGCAACTAGAAATATGTATCACCTCCAGGAATTGGCACAGTTTTATGTTCTACTGTCATTGAGCTAATTATATTAGTACTTATTATTTCCATGAAAAACTCATTTTTGCTTCATCAGTTTGGCTAACACTGGCACAGTTATGAAAAGGCTCACCACTCATCGTTCCTACTGCAGTGTAACAACTAATAGGAACACCAGAAATTGTGACAACGAGCAAGAATCATGCTTCACAATACTATATACACACATTCTGTGGACGCCTTGATAGATGTCACGATACACTAACAGCACCACTTAACGATTCATTCTAAGCAAAAACTGCAAAATATCAGCAACTTCATTTCATCAGAACAATGTGTCTTTTTGATTATTTTAGTAGTCACTCGGTGCTATCTATATTTGCAGTAACGCAGTGCTTTAGTCTTGTTTTTGTGCTTGTTTGTAATGAATTACGGGTCTTTCGGGTATGGAGATTATGTTTTTTCTTAAGTCGTCTCATTATTACCATTTTCTTATTAAATTGGCATTCTTGATTATTTAAAATTATAATGCTTGCCAACGCAAGATACTTAGTTAAGAATCTGATTTGCAAGTAATATGAAAAGGTAAATATACAGTAAGTATCACAAACTAAAACTCGTTTCAATTTATACATTATTCTAATCTGTTCGTTTAAAGAGACCGTGTCCTTACAAAACATAGTTCGATAAGATTGTCTGCATAAATGTTATTTGCTACAATAGAAGACAGAATAAGGATGCAATATGTTCTGAACTACCAATTTGTATTATGGTGAAATTATTACTGCTATATGATTTTCAGCTAGACTTAAATGTAAACTGACTTAAAACCCTTTACACATACAAGCAGACATACATTTCACGCTAACATATTTAGTTTATAACTTTTATTATAAGGTTGAATACTAACAATTGGGTTGTGTAATCCAGCAATAGATGTTAGTCATACTAGAACGTTATCTCGTAGCCTAACGTTTTTGCACAGTAACAGACTACCGACATAGGAAGTTATCTAAAAAATAGGAAGTTTATGTGCATAATAGGAAAAAGTTACTGTAGCGCGGAAAATGAAAAACAATGCATTAAAAACATTATTAAAAGTAGTTTTAAAGTTCCTCAAATGTAACTTATCGCTGGACAGGAAATACCTGTCACCCGCTCGGAGCGAACGTGGCTTATCGTAAAAGAGGGCCTTTGAAATGCCTATCAGTCGGTCGAAACAATAAAAGGCGACGTGGCTTATCGTAGAGAGAGCGTCTTTGAAACCACGGCCAGTCGTCCCCACAATCGAAGGGAACGTGATGTATCGGAGAAGGGGTCTTTGAGCACCGCCGGCCAACGCGCCCATCTCGGACAGGGCTGAGAGGGGGGCATAAATCAGCTGAACCCCGACTCCAGATCTTAACTGTATATATAGGCCATGCGGGCAGACAACTGTTACTTGTATTATCTGAAGTCCTGCGCTCCCTCCGCAGTATAGAAAAAAGCTACAGGACCGTCTGATATGCTTCGAGGGACATAGTAACGGAAGGATCTAACGGAACAGAAGTAAGTATAACGAGATAGACAGAAGAGTCCTAAGTTCAACGAGCACATATCTTACAACACCCGTTCAATTCTGACTTGGGGATCGTGGCCTGACGTCATTGGGGATCCCCCGTCTACAGTCCGTTGGTAGCGCTACGCAAGGACTACGAAGATAGAACGTCGGAGCTGAATTATATGGACCGTAAGCTTGGCATTACGACAACGAGGTTGTGTCCCAGGGAGCGCGCTGTGCCGTGTTAACAGGTGCTACGGGAACGTCCACATAATTAGGCGTATCTATCCGGTAGGAAGCGACCGTGGGGCGTACCGACAGGGGAAGTGACTGGACATCGAATTAAAGTTGTTCTAAGTGCACGTGAGTGAGGACTGCAGGCTGGAATTCGGATCCGGGCATTTATATAAAAGGAGTACACCGGACTGGAAGAGTTATGTTATACCAGTGTTAGTGAATATAATAACTGTGTTAGTTAGTACATATAACCGTGAACCATATGACTGAATTCAGTTGAACATTTCATCAGGGTGGAAGCGAACTGTCGATCTAGGCAACCAGGACTGACACAGCAACCACCACGCAAGCTAGGGGAACAAGACTTGTACATCATACACCAGGTGACTTTGTGTCCATATTCATGTCAAGTAACCTGTAATTGTTCCATGATTAATGTCAATTCCTATTCTGAATTTCTGATTCTCCTACATAGGGTTTTGTTGACTAGAATTATTAATGTCTTTATCTAGTAATTGTTCGAGAGTGATTATGATTTATCTATTAGCTGTATATATATATAAGTGTAGATATTACTTGGGGTGATTATGGTTTTCGTAAATTTGTATTTTTTCCTTTAATAAATTTATTAGCTGTTCACTTGTCTACTCTTGATTCTTGAAAGGAGGTAAATGTGTAGGGGACGGGTGGGGGCAAGCCAATGACGTAAGTACGACAGAAAGCCGGTCGACGCACATTTTTTGAGACAAGTCCCATCCCCGACATAGGGAGCATTTGTGGAAGGGCTAGACAAAGGATAGACTGACAAGGTAGTTCAGTTGAGGGCCATTGACTAGACGAGTAACACCTGAGAGGGGGGGAAACCCAGATATCATAGACTTTCAGGGTTTGACTTAGTCGCTCCAGGACCGCAAGGACAAGACCCTTTGGGCGAGTGTGGGGTGATTGTGAAAGAGAATTATTGATGTAGATTAATTATAAGTATCACGTCACATCATTAGTTAAGAACACAAGGTAACCACACGAACCCTCACCACAGTTACATACACACCAAAGTAAGTTACTTGAACGATAGGAAATTTACAAAGTATCCTACACACACTAGGGAGTTACCTGCACGATAGGAAGTTACAAGTTACCTGCACAATTGTGAGTTACAATATACTTAAATAATAGGAAGTTACCTGCACAATAGGCCTTCGGGCACGATGGTACGGGATCCAGATGATATACATAGAACCCACTGCAGTTTTTCACTCTAGTAGCGAGTGTGCTGGAGCAGCATGAATCTTCCAAGACCCACTCTTCATGTATATTCCACCATCCATTCAATTCAAAATATTCACAAAAACGAATACATTTCATTGACTGGGCGTGAAGGCACAATGTTTTCACTGCTACTCCTTCTTCTACTGTAGGGTGTGCTCCATTTAACCATATCGTCATGTTTGTCCCACACTTGTACAGACCAGAGTTAATAAATAAATTACTATTTTAGTCGCAAAAAATACTCTGAGCATACATACTCAGCACATGTGCTAAGCTGTGTGTTTCAAGTAATAAATATATTATTATCCTGAAGATTACACAAATAATTAATTTACTGCATTTCACATTTCGTATATTTTAAATATAATTTTCACAACAATTTCGATTTCCTGCATTTACACACTTTCTTCTTATTGTTACATTTCTTGCAGGCGTGCATATATACGTTAATGAATATTTTATATGCATCATCACAGGTCAAACCTACAGTTTAAGCTGGCAGATTATTAAGTGAACATTTGCTGTCCATTGAAGACATGAGGTAGCTTTGTATTCTTTCATTAAATGTTTGGTCTATAACTTAAAATAGCTAGCTAGAATTTTCATGTCTAATTAAAACATTTATTTTACATTTTCCACACAGGACTAGTTAATCTAGGAATGTTTAAGTTTGCATTTAAATTCAACAAATCAAACTTAATCTTAAGTAATGTGTCCAGTTATTGAAATATACAAAATAAACGGGTACATAGATAGATAGATAGTTAGATATATTGATAGATAGATAGATAGATAGATAGATAGATAGATAGATAGATAGATAGACAGACAGACAGACAGACAGATAGATAGATAGATAGATAGATGGATGGATGGATGGATGGATTGATGGATGGATGGATGGATGGATTGATGGATGGATAGATGGATGGATGGATGGATTGATGGATAGATGGATGGATAGATGGATGGATAGATGGATAGATAGATAGATAGATAGATAGATAGATAGATAGATAGATAGATAGATAGATAGATAGATAGATAGATAGATAGATAGATAGATAGATAGATAGATAGATAGATAGATAGATAATCTGGTCACAGCTAAGAAATAAAATTTATGTTTATTTTTCGCAGTTCTACGTTGACGACACACCTAATTTTAAGTTTCAAATTTATATAGTGAAAAGAAGCACACCTGCATTTATTATTTTATTTCACCAAGACAGTACTGGGTTGAATTAGTATGAATGAGCGTGCAACTAAGATAACTAAGATATGCATTTACTTTAATCCTATGTTATCAACTTGATTAAGTGTAGACATAAATATATACTCTCTCTCTCTCTCTCTCTCTCTCTCTCTCTCTCTCTCTCTCTCTCTCTCTCTCTCTCTCTCTCTCTCTCTCTCTCTCTCTCTCTCTCTCTCTGTATCCAGCCGTCTGATTATGTACCTAATGCAAACTGCACAACATTGACACAAAATACATGCTTTTTCGGCAGAGTACATTTGCCTATCCCTACTTCTAGATTTATTCTTTTATAAATTGTTACATTGTCCAAGTGACACGTCCTTGTACATATTTCTATTGTCTAATAACTTGAATTTTGGTGCATTTTGCTATTGATATTTCATACTTGTGTTTTAATTAGAGAAGTATTATGTTATTAGAATATAATTTCTACAAAGGTTACTGGAAATTGCTACAATTGTTATACTGCTTGAGGGCGCTTGTGGCGCTATAATACGTCTTGCTTCCATTATGATTATTATTATGAATATCTTATTATTTAATAATGCATAATCACTTATCAATGGTAAATATTAATTTAAAATCTGTTTCCCAAAATGAATTTCACATCCATACACCACTGTAAATAAACGTACTATTGACACATAATTATCTGCTCACAGGTGGAACTTCTTACTTAAGGAGTATTGTATTTCATCAACTTACTAACATTTATCCAATCACTGACTCGTCACGCCCCCATCCACCCACTGATTACTCCAGACATGTATCAATTAACGTTTAAGAAGGGATTAACAAAAATAAAGATTTATTTAAAAATAAACATATCACAAATAAATACAACTAAGATTTGAAACAGTCATATATATAGATATTAAATATTAAATAAATGTTCAAGTCTATCAAGTTGGCCAGCTACTATAGAAAATTAATTCCGAATTTCAGTGCCATCACCAACACACTCATTGATTTTATGAGGAAAGGCATCCTGATATAATGATTTAGAGTGAGGAGTGTTACGCCATCTTTGCTAGTTTGAAAGACTGCCTGTGGGAGCTCCTGTCTTCCATTTGCCTGATTTCAATGAAGAATTCATACTCATAATAGATGCTAGCAATGGAGGGCTAGGTTTTGTAATGATGCAGAAACATGGTGATATTCTGTATCCAGTTGCCCGAATCGGACACTCCTTATGATGGCATTTTTCGTGTCTGAGTTGGGGTAAACACTCGAGTTGATAATATGTTAGAAATTGCTGATGCAATTCAAACCAGTTCCCTGTGGATGTGTAGTTTTATTACATCCAATGGTCATGTTTTACGAGAACTAGACCAGCCAATGTGCTGAGATAAAATGTTTACCAGCTGTAAATAATTCTATTGTCTAATCACTTGAATTTGGTGAGGCAAGAAGTCAGGTGTTAGCATAATGGTGAGTTAACTGACTTAATGAGAGAAATTGACTTTTGCTATTGATATGTTATACTTGTGTTTTACATAGATATGTATTATGTGAGTGTGCTATTATTTCTACAAATTGATATCTATGATGCTTATATGTTGTATGCGTAATACTTGACATTGTTTCTAGTGAACCCACTCATAAAACTATTATGTTGTACTTATTATGCTTCATCCACGTATCGGGCTAATAAATACTGTTGCAGGAAACTGTACATTGAGACTTGAATGTAACATAGATTAGAGTTAAAATAAATAAACTAGAAACCTAGCGTTTGTTCCCTAATCATATTTGTACATGGAAAATCCTGCCTTTTCTTGTTTTATCAAAACCTCCTGGTTCACTGATTATAGTCCACTAGGACCATGGTAGACGCAAGATGTCTGCCACAGAGTGTAAGTGTAAGGAGTACACTTCACTCCATTTATAAATGATGGCAAGGTATGCTGACTTCATCAAGCAATTTCTGGTACATGGAGTTTATTTGAAACTGCTACAATTGTTGTTCTGCTTGATGGAGCTAGTATGGCAGTGTGCCATACTAGCCTCGAGAGAATATCAGCGAATCAGTGTTCTACAATGTGAGGAGGGAAACACGTGGAATTGATGTGAAAAATAACTTATGACTTTGTTTCAAAAGCACTCAAAGAACATTGAGACAGTGTCTAAACCAGTTTACATAGAAACTTTTATTGCTTATATCTAATAACGTCTTTTCTGTACTCTGATAATAACTATCCTGTGATTTGTATTGCCACTAATCTATTGAATTGTGTGTAAAATAAGATTATAGATATTAAAATTATTCCATCGTGGTTTCATGGAAATATTGATGTCAGGTAATCTTTCTTATTGTATTTGTTATATCTATATTTGATATGTTGGAGAAGATGGGTCTTGCTAAATATAGATTAAAAGACGGATTTATCTTCTCCTTTAGTAAGGCGTTTTCCACCTAAGGAAATATTGTGTGACAGTAAATGTTTACTGTTGTGGAAGAGAGAAAACGTTTACGGTGCCGGCATATCTAACAAGTGAGAGACAAGTGGTGTCTACTGGAGAATTATAAATAACATAAATTAAGATTCTTATCACTTATAATTAGTTATGGATGATTAATTAATTAATAATCTTAACAATAACTAGGTGGCTTTAGCGTCACACAGTTCATGCCCGGTGCTTGAATTTATTAGTGTGAAAGAGTAATAGTCTGATTGTCGATTCTAATAAATTTCTTAGAAACTTAGCAGAAGTCATGAACTAGTGACATATGAAGAAGCCAGCAAAGATCATCACAATTTACAAACAATTATGACAAGTAGAAAAATACTGTAAGTAGATAATGATGAAGAGGAATGTATTTTAAGACTAAAGAAAGATGTGTGCCAAAAAGAACATGATGTACGAAGAGAGAGATATGGGGAGAGAAGAGGAGAGAAGAAGGAACATAGGTGTGATAAAGAAACGGTGATTTGAGTAAAGAAGACAGTAGTGATCATAAACAAGAATAGTGATGTGATGAATGAAGAGATGTGAAAAAGGTAGAGAGAAATTATGAAAATTGAGATCTGAGACAATAAAGAGAGAAGAAAGAAAAGAAGAGAGATTTGAGAATGAAGCGAGAGAAGTAAAAAAACGAAATGAGAATAGTGAGAAAGGACGAAAGTAGAAAAGAGGAAAATGAGGGGGAAGAAGAGAAATGTAAAGAAAGAAAAGTAAGAATTGAAAAAAGAAGAAGAATGAGGAAATAAGAGAAATACGATGAAAGAATACTTGAGAAAGAAGAGAAACAGGGAAAGAAGAAAATAATAAAAAGAGTAGTGAGGGAAAATATATGTGAAGAGATAGAAGTGAAGATAGAAGATAGTTTTCAAGAGTTGAGAGTAGGCCATACGAAATTTTCTCGCAACCAAAGTTCACTTGTCGCCTCTATACACTCTTCCTCCCCTCACACTTAGCAAAATGTCTCAGTTCAGCTGGATGGCTTAGACATACTGGTGCCTTGGGGTGAAACAAAGTTAATTAGGTAAATTTCTAACTTGAGCTCTGTTTCACAATCCTATCAAAAGCAATGTAATTTTGTCAAATACGTGTAACAAAAGCTCTGTTTCACAATCCTATCAAAAGCAATGTAATTTTGTCAAATACGTGTAACAAAAGCTCTGTTTCACAATCCTATCAAAAGCAATGTAATTTTGTCAAATACCTGTAACAAAAGCTCTGTTTCACAATCCTATCAAAAGCAATGTAATTTTGTCAAATACATGGAAAACAGGTCAACAGAAACGATAGACATTTACACAGGGACTTCATCGGAAGTGTACGGTTTGGCTGTAGACTGGTTGTCTGGCAACGTGTACTGGGCGGATGCCCTGTACAACTGGATCGTTATGGCACCCATTCGACCGGTCAGCACCAGTACTCAAGTGTATAGGATAATCTTGCAGGAAGAACTGGACAATCCACACGGACTGGCCGTGTACCCAAGCAAAGGGTAAGACATTCAATTTTGTCATTCCACAAACATGTACGTGATGCTGCACAGCAATCTTGTTTGATGCACATAAACAGACTTTAATACTGAACTATCATAGGTGTTTGTGCGTATATGTTGTACGCACAGAGACTTTAGTACTAAATTATCATAGGGCATGTTTGTGTTTGTGTGTGTGTGAGATACACAATACAGACTTTAGTACTGAACTATCATAGGGCATGTTTGTGTGTGTGTGAGATACACAATACAGACTTTAGTACTGAACTATCATAGGTGTTTGTATGTACGTGTACTACACAATGCAGTTTAGTACTGAACTATCATATGGCATGTTTGTGTGTGTTTAATACACAATGAAGATATTAGTACTTACCTGTCGTATGTATTTGCGTGTATGAATAAGACACAACGTACATTAGAACTTAGATGTCATATATGTTTGTGTGTATATACAATGTAAACTTTACTACCTAAGTAGGTATAACTGTATGGTATTTGTTTGCGTGTGTTTGATTTTGGTGGGCGTTTGAGATACTTTAGACGGACAATACTCTCTTCAATTTTGTTTTGCTGTCTCAGTGTTTGCATAAAAACGTCAGTGTAGGACAACGCTGTGTATGTTATAAACCTGTACTATATTTGCAATAAATGACTAAAAGTGTTAACGACCTTACTGTAGCTTAACAACATTTCTACTTTAAAGTGTCGACATTTCAGTCCTTTGGCTCTAAAAACCATTACTTACTATTCTATAGAGAATATAATGTAAATCTGAAATGGTTTCCAAAATTAAATACTGGTATCATGTTTAAGAATTGTTGTATAAGTATTTTGGAGATATTAGAGATTTAAATTTATATTTTATTTTCAAAAGATATATTTATCCTAAGTGGGTCTTATTTTATTAATATTAAGACTAACTCCTAACGAACTCCATCTTGACACATTTGATCAGTGCATCTTATTTATTTAACAATTGAATAAATTATTAAGTCAACAGTTGTTTCTTTCATTCACTCTTTAACATTGTCTCTATTAGTCGTTCCTTCTTTTCTCGCTCTTTTATTTCCATCAATTTATTTATTGTAGTACTTTTGTTCAGGTACCTTTTATTTCCATCAGTTTATTTATTTTAGTACTTTTGTTCAGGTACCTTTTTGTCTCTGACTGGGGGATCCGACTTCGCATCGATGTGTGTAACCTTTTGGGAGATAATCGTCGCATACTTGTGGACGATAAGCTACAACATCCCCGGGGACTGACTCTAGACTACAGTTTTAACCGTCTCTACTGGGTGGACAGTGGACTGGATACAGTCGAGAGCATACTTCTCAATGGCCAAGACCGGAAACTCCACTGGCAGGAAACGGATTCAAATTTCTTCGGCATTGCGATTTTTGAAGTAATTAGGATAGATAGATAGATAGATAGATAGATAGACAGACAGACAGACAGACAGACAGACAGACAGACAGACGGACGGACGGACGGACGGACGGACGGACGGACGGACAGATGGAGGGATAGATAAACTTTAATATATACTTTTAGAGAGGAAGAGAATGTGTGTGCCTGGGGAAGAGAAATTGAGAGTTGTAGGCCTATTGAGAAGAATGGCATATTTTTCTCTGAGTACAATTTCTTCTATTTATTAAAATCTTTCTTCCCTAATCGTAAGTGTGTAGTCTCTACATCTTATAAATACAAATACAGCGCCATACGTGTATATTTTCCATTCTGTAAAATTACTGAAGTTTATTTTTCACATTTACAGGTAACCAGATAATCATTTTCATATGCTTGAAATATGTTTAGATGAATTGTATTTTATTTGTTTTTATCTAGAATTATTTCTTTATAACGGAACAAAGTCAAGGGCAGCTGAAGGTGTACAACTCAAAAGCGACGAATTCGACCGTGAGTTTCTCGCTAGGAAACATTCCCTACAGCATTGTGATGTACGACGAGTCTCTACAGATTGGAAACACAAGTACGTCGTCATGGTTTTCAGTTTACAGTGAATGCATGAAACAAAATATTTTTACTCATTACATATTCACGGTTATTTGTGCGCGCGCGTACATTCATGAACCCACGCTGACAATCACACATCAGGTACATCCTCACTTTCGCACAGAATATCACTTCGTTCATCTAAATCTTTACATGCGAAGTATTCTCATTTTGTGCCTGTTTTCGTCTGGCTTTACGAAATTTATTGTTTAAATCGTTTATGTCAATTTCCTTCAAGTCCATAACAAAATCAGACTTTGTGAATTTCCCGACTTAATGTCGGCGGTAAAGCTGGTTTTTCTGTAGCCAGCCCTAATAAAAGCTTAGGCGCGGTATGGCTGTTCCATGGGTGCGTCACCGTCCATCCTTTAGATCAGTAAACCGTAAAATGATTTAGAGAGAGAGAAAGAGAGAGAGAGAGCACGTCTGATCAGAAATGCTGCTCGAGATGGAATGTAACAAAACACAAAGTAGCTATTCATGTAACTTGACACAATCTCAATAGATATGTATGTAACTAGACACAAACAAAATAGATATGCATGTAACTAGACACAAACAAAATAGATATGTATGTAACTAGACACAAACAAAATAGATATGTACGTAACTAGACACAAACAAAATAGATATGTATGTAACTAGACACAAACAAAATATATATGTACGTAACTAGACACAAACAAAATAGATATGTATGTAACTAGACATAATCAAAGAAAATATCCAAGTAAAAATGTGTAAACCATCACCCACACACATTGAGTATTTCTAACGAAATTACAGCTGGTGACAGAGGTATCCAATCTGTTGTACTGAATGAGTAATGACTAAAGATATTATTTGTTTATTATTATATACTTTATTATTATTATTATTATTATTATTATTATTATTATTATTATTATTATTATTCAGTCTCTTTCCACGACTTCTGTTTGACTGTCGGCTGTGATCCAAGGTCTCGGAATCTTACCAAGATTCTGGGAGATCCAAGGTTTTACGGAGGATGTGGGCACTTCCGAGGAGCGCTGCTTTGAGTAGTGGAGCGATTCTGTGGTTTCCAGGGAGTTTATTCAGGTAGCCTTCCAATTCTGATGTTATGTTCCCCAAGGCTCCTATCACTATTGGTATCACTTCTGCTTTTACATTCCACAGTCTCTGGATTTCTAATCTGAGGTCTTGGTATTTTTCTATTTTTTCTCTTTCTTTTGTTTTTATGTTTCTATCACTTGGAACAGCGACATCAATAATTGTTACTGTTCTGTTGGTCTTATTGAGAACTACAATGTCTGGTCGTCTTGCAGGAATCACCCGGTCTGTTCTTATCTCGAAGTCCCACAGTATTTTGACTTCTTCTGTTTCGATGACTGCTTCTGGTTGATGCATCCATGTTCTTTCTGGGGTTTTTATGCCATAGTTCTCACACAGATTTCTATGTATGTGTTTTGCCACTTCATTGTGTCGTTTGGTGTATTCTGTTCCAGCCAGAACCTGACATCCAGATAGTATGTGTTCTGTTGTCTCATCCATGGATTTGCAAAGTCTACATTTGGAATCATTTGAAATTTTCATGATTTTCGTTTTGTGTGCTTTGGTGTGGAGTGCTTGATCTTGTGCAGCTGTTATGAGTGCTTCTGTTTCTGCTTTCAATCCTGCCTCTTTCAACCATTTGTACGTTGATTGCTTTGTTGATATTTCGTCTGCTTGTCGTACATATTGGCCATGTAGAGGTTTCTGTCTCCAGGTATGTGCTAGTTCTTGCTTCGTTGTTTTCTTCCATGTTTCTTTGTCTGTTTCTGGTGGTTGGACTAGTCCATTCCTTTTTACTAATTCTATCAGTGGATCATCTTTATTGTTATTCCAGATGTAGTCCACAAGGCCAATGACTTCTCCTTCAATGACATGTTTAATTTTCTTGAGACCTCGGCCTCCCATTTTTCGAGATACATAGAGTCTGTCTACGTCTGCTTTTGGGTGTAAGGCTTTATGTATTGTGAGTAGTTTTCTTGTTTTCCTGTCCAGTTCATTTATTTCATTTGCTGTCCAATCTATGATACCTCCAGTGTAGCTTACTACAGGTATTGCGTATGCATTAAGGGCTTGTATTTTGTTCGCCCCATTTAGCTTGGATTTCAGGACTTGTCTAACACGTTTTTCATATTCTCTTTTAACTTTGGACTTCACTTCTCTCTGCATATTTTCTTGATGTTGTAGTATCCCAAGATACTTATATCCATTTTCTATTGAAACATCCTTGATTTTTCCGATGTCGAATTGCAGGCCCTCTGTTGTTTTGACCTTGCCTTTCTGGATGACAATTCGTCCACATTTCTCAAGGCCGAATTTCATGTTGATGTCTTCACTGCAGATCTTGACAGTATTGATCAGTGATGTGATGTCACTTTCATTTTTACCGTACAGCTTGAGATCATCCATGTACAGTAGATGGCTGATAACCTGTCCTGCTTTCATTTTGTATCCTAACCCTGTTTTCTGGATCACGTGACTGAGAGGGTTCAGGGCAATGCAGAACAGCAGTGGCGATAGTGAATCACCTTGAAAGATTCCACAATTTATTGCTATGTCTGCAATATTTGTGTTGTTGCATGTGAGTGTGGTTTTCCAGTTTTTCATTGACTCCTGAATTAGGTTCTGTATTGATGGCGCTATTTTGTACAATTTTAATGTTTCAATTATCCATGAATGTGGGACTGAGTCATAGGCCTTTTGATAGTCAATCCATGCCATTGCAAGATTTGTTCTTCGTTTCTTGCTGTCAGTCACTATTGCCTTATCAATTGCCAATTGGTCCTTCGTTCCTCTGCTGCCTGGTCTAGCACCCTTTTGTTCATAGTTTAGAATTTTGTTTGTTTCAAGATGAGTCATGATTTTGTTAGCTATAATTCCTGATAGTAACTTCCAGGTGGTTGATAGGCATGTGATTGGTCGATAGTTGTTTGGTGTTGCGCCTTTCTGTGTATCTTTCATAATCAGACTTGTTTTTCCCTTTACCATCCATGCTGGTAAGGTTCCTGGTTTGATTAGTATGTCTTGCAGTTGTTATTATTATTATTATTATTATTATTATTCAGTCTCTTTCCACGACTTCTGTTTGACTGTCGGCTGAGATCCTAGGTCTCGGAATCCTACCAAGATTCTGGGAGATCCAAAGTTTTACGGAGGATGTGGGCACTTCCGAGGAGCGCTGCTTTGAGTAGTGGAGCGATTCTGTGGTTTCCAGGGAGTTTATTCAGGTAGCCTTCCAATTCTGATGTTATGTTCCCCAAGGCTCCTATCACTATTGGTATCACTTCTGCTTTTACATTCCACAGTCTCTGGATTTCTAATCTGAGGTCTTGGTATTTTTCTATTTTTTCTCTTTCTTTTGTTTTTATGTTTCTATCACTTGGAACAGCGACATCAATAATTGTTACTGTTCTGTTGGTCTTATTGAGAACTACAATGTCTGGTCGTCTTGCAGGAATCACCCGGTCTGTTCTTATCTCGAAGTCCCACAGTATTTTGACTTCTTCTGTTTCGATGACTGCTTCTGGTTGATGCATCCATGTTCTTTCTGGGGTTTTTATGCCATAGTTCTCACACAGATTTCTATGTATGTGTTTTGCCACTTCATTGTGTCGTTTGGTGTATTCTGTTCCAGCCAGAACCTGACATCCA
Organism: Sinotaia quadrata; assembly: GCA_028829895.1. Taxonomy (NCBI): domain Eukaryota; kingdom Metazoa; phylum Mollusca; class Gastropoda; order Architaenioglossa; family Viviparidae; genus Sinotaia; species Sinotaia quadrata. Next base: position 71,978,346 of record CM054177.1, read on the forward strand.
GATAGTATGTGTTCTGTTGTCTCATCCATGGATTTGCAAAGTCTACATTTGGAATCATTTGAAATTTTCATGATTTTCGTTTTGTGTGCTTTGGTGTTGAGTGCTTGATCTTGTGCAGCTGTTATGAGTGCTTCTGTTTCTGCTTTCAATCCTGCCTCTTTCAACCATTTGTACGTTGATTGCTTTGTTGATATTTCGTCTGCTTGTCGTACATATTGGCCATGTAGAGGTTTCTGTCTCCAGGTATGTGCTAGTTCTTGCTTCGTTGTTTTCTTCCATGTTTCTTTGTCTGTTTCTGGTGGTTGTAATAGTCCACTTCTTTTTACTAATTCTATCAGTGGATCATCTTTATTGTTATTCCAGATGTAGTCCACAAGGCCAATGACTTCTCCATCAATGACATGTTTAATTTTAATTTTAATACCATCTCAACTGCAGAAACACTAAGACTGCAATAGAAGATGCAAAGCAAAGACTTCAAGGACTCAGTCACCGTCTGAAGAGATACATTGCAAGAGGTCAGCAATTCCAACAGAACAAAATATTCCGAACTGACCCTGGAAGACTATACCAAGAATTTAAAGGAAATTTCAGAACAGAACAACAAATACCAAACATTCATGATACTAAGACCTTCTGGGAAAACATTTGGAGCAATACAAATACGCATAACACTTCCGCCAAATGGATTCAAGAACTGAAAGTTGATCATAAAGAAACACCTGAACAATGCACCGTAACAATCAGTGAGAAAGACATTAAGAAGAAGGTTCGAAATATGGCAAACTGGAAAGCCCCAGGACCAGATCAAATACAAATATTCTGGCTGAAAAAGTTTACCTCCTTACATGGCAGAATTGGTGAACAACTGCAAGACATACTAATCAAACCAGGAACCTTACCAGCATGGATGGTAAAGGGAAAAACAAGTCTGATTATGAAAGATACACAGAAAGGCGCAATACCAAACAACTATCGACCAATCACATGCCTATCAACCACCTGGAAGTTACTATCAGGAATTATAGCTAACAAAATCATGACACATCTTGAAACAAACAAAATTCTAAACTATGAACAAAAGGGTGCTAGACCAGGCAGCAGAGGAACGAAGGACCAATTGGCAATTGATAAGGCAATAGTGACTGACAGCAAGAAACGAAGAACAAATCTTGCAATGGCATGGATTGACTATCAAAAGGCCTATGACTCAGTCCCACATTCATGGATAATTGAAACATTAAAATTGTACAAAGTAGCGCCATCAATACAGAACCTAATTCAGGAGTCAATGAAAAACTGGAAAACCACACTCACATGCAACAACACAAATATTGCAGACATAGCAATAAATTGTGGAATCTTTCAAGGTGATTCACTATCGCCACTGCTGTTCTGCATTGCCCTGAACCCTCTCAGTCACGTGATCCAGAAAACAGGGTTAGGATACAAAATGAAAGCAGGACAGGTTATCAGCCATCTACTGTACATGGATGATCTCAAGCTGTACGGTAAAAATGAAAGTGACATCACATCACTGATCAATACTGTCAAGATCTGCAGTGAGGACATCAACATGAAATTCGGCCTTGAGAAATGTGGACGAATTGTCATCCAGAAAGGCAAGGTCAAAACAACAGAGGGCCTGCAATTCGACATCGGAAAAATCAAGGATGTTTCAATAGAAAATGGATATAAGTATCTTGGGATACTACAACATCAAGAAAATATGCAGAGAGAAGTGAAGTCCAAAGTTAAGAGAGAATATGAAAAACGTGTTAGACAAGTCCTGAAATCCAAGCTAAATGGGGCGAACAAAATACAAGCCCTTAATGCATACGCAATACCTGTAGTAAGCTACACTGGAGGTATCATAGATTGGACAGCAAATGAAATAAATGAACTGGACAGGAAAACAAGAAAACTACTCACAATACATAAAGCCTTACACCCAAAAGCAGACGTAGACAGACTCTATGTATCTCGAAAAATGGGAGGCCGAGGTCTCAAGAAAATTATTATTATTATTATTATTATTATTATTATTATTATTATTATTATTATTATTACCAATTTTTAAATGGAATACATTATTTAGTCCCAGCAGAGAGCAGTAGAGAGAATTACATTGAATATTTTATTGTCTTGGACTAGTAGAGAAAATTAGAGTGAATATTCTAGGAGAAATTACAAAATAAAAGTGACCGTCCTATTTATCATTAATGCCATATTATACTAATTGAAATATTTTTTGTTTTAGTCACTAAAAATAACCAAACGATGGGCACCATATTAAGGTTGACTTAGGAAGATTCAAGAAAATTCTATGCCCACACCCCCTTCTGGTTGTTTCCCCTTAAAATGTGAAAGTCACTAGAAACAAGTAATTGCAAAAAGTAATGTAACTTCAGAAGCTATAATGTGCTATATTCGTCACAGTAGGGTTTTCTTCAAAGTATTGTGATTTTTAAAAGAGACTATAGCTTATTTAGTATAGACAAGAATACATAATTTTTAATTGGTAGAACACAATTGGTATGATCATATTACTGATTAGTTAATAAAACATGTTCACCGCTTAACTCGATCTTACTGGCAGGGTAAACAATATTTACTTATAGATGTTTTCAAAGAACAATTAAAATTAGACTATAAGAAACACAGCCATGATACATTTGAGGCACTGTATTATCACATATTAAAGAGATCATCCCTAGTTAATTACGTCAGCATGCATGTTGATGACAAGAGAAAGAGGCGTTTACTTTATGAAGTAAAACTAGTCTAAAATAATTCATTCAGGTTGTATTCACTTAAAAAAAATTCAAATTGATTCTTTAGTACTTCCTATACTAAATACTGTTTGTGAGGATTTGAAAATGAAACGACCTACCTTTAAAATAAATGTGACATATAAGAACATATTGAACTTTAAATCTACTGCTAACATTATTCCTATACAAAAACGCTTTAATTATCTCTTTCACTGAATTGCAGCCATTTTAAAATCGTTTATTTCTTCTGTCACTAAACTAACTATTCATTCTCTACTGCATTTCTAAATGTAAACGACTTACCTTGGTATGTACCTGGAGGCCCGATCTATGGGTAAAAATAGATTTTAAAAATCTTTGTATGAATGAATAACCTAAGAAAGGGCGAATGTTCTGGGTGGGAAAATTCATGAGCTTTTAATAACAATGACATTTCTACATAACAATTAAGTCTAGAAATAGAGATGAGCTAACTTACTTCGCCACTGATATATAGATAGATAGATAGATTGATAGGTAAATATATAGATAGATGGAAGGATGGATGGATGGATGGATGGGTAGATAGATAGATGTGTAGGTGAAAATCTAGTTAAACTGTAAAAGTAATTATTCGTATGAATTGAATGGATTTAGCTGTATTTCAGTAACATTATAATGTGGAACATTTTGTCTCTATTAAGGTTTGTTATGTCTATATACGCCTTTCATTTCATTAGAAATTGTATTTATCTACAAATACCTATTTAAAAAATATTCAAATTAATATGTAAACGATTGTATCATTGGCGTTCTACATTAAACTTCCTCCTACATTTTTCCAATGAAGAGATATTGTTATCAGTTAGATTCGCGGTATCAGGACGTGATCGTTACTATATAACAGACGTATTGAAAGTTGTGAGGGGCTGGCGACCTATTGAACTGAACAAGTAGTATTGGTTTCTATTCTCTTATTATTTTTATAACTCTGGCGTCAGTGCTGACGGCATTTACTTTATATGACTAGACTTTTCGCTGAAAATAAATGAGTTGAATAAGTGGCTTGATTTCTTTGTATCCATAATAGTCAGTTATGTAAATATGGATTGTTTACATTTCAAAGAAAGAAAAAACATATATCATGGTCGCAGTGACATGTTTTTATATTGATAAGCAGAACTGCAAATACGTCATTTTAGAGTTCCTGTGAAAGACGCACACCCCGTTTCCATAGATATGATTGAATCGTCAAAGACCATTGCTAACATAGACAATATATTTAAGTGTTTATCATGCATTTACAGGCATTAACGCGTGATCATAAATCTTACAAAAATAGTAATCTTAATTTATCAGTAAGTTGTTCATTTTATTTTGTGCTTATTATTTAACGGTGAATTCACTTTTCAAGTTTACAATTTGTTTTAAACTATATTATGCTATTATACACTCGAATTAAAAATATAAAATTATATTGAGTGTTCACGTACATTATGTGTAAACATGAACAAGGCAGTTTGAAAACAAAATAGAGCACATGTACATATTAATTGTCAAAATACTACAATTCGTCAAGCACTAATGAATTTTGTGAATAATAAAATATAATTAAACCCCATGATCTTCTCGTTGCCTGGAGTCAATGTAGGTAATAAAGGTCTTTTGTACCACTCCAAACACACAGCTATGTACACGGTTTATATAATGATAGAGTTGAGTGACTGCGAGTGGACGTAAAGATTTTTCTTTTTCTACCTGCTAATTCAAAATGTAGTTAGGAATTTACTGTAAAAGCAAAAACAGTGTGCTTGCGAGAGTACTTAATGCTATACTGGTTCAAATGTGACAATAAATGCATACTCTTCATAGAGTGATTCATTGACTGTTAATTCTACTTTTGTTAAAACAAATGTAGTAGTATTTTAACATACAATTTAATCATGCTTATGTGTTCTGGCATTTTTGTGCTGAACGTGCAAAGAGTTATTTCTATATCTTATTTATAATATCTTCACAAAAAATGAGATTTTGCAGTATCTGTTCACATACCGGTCTGCTTTTGGATTTGCATTGAACGGTTACGACCGAAAGATTCATAAGTTAGAATAAAACATACATTACGTCTGCATGACAGTCTTTTCCTTCATAAAGCTATTCACTCAATTCTCAATGCGTCCTTGTTAACGACAAAGAGATTTGCCTTGCTTTGAACACATTCTGTAGTGTGGTTTAGGAAAGCCGTGAAGGTTCTTAAGAGAGGAGAACAAAGCCTTCAGAAATAGACCTCTTAATTCAGGTGAACATGATATTTGGATTCCTAGTATATCGAAATTACCGAATTGGACAACTTGCACACAATAAAAATATAAACGGTCAGAAAATCATTCGCTTGCTATTCAGAGTAAAATACTCTTTGATTTTTTTATTTCATGACCACGAATTCTGTAGTCATTTATTGAAAAGAAAAGAAATAAATCCTTTCAAGATTGTACATGAGTGACATTTCTCTGGTTAGAACGTGAATCACTGGTTGTATTAATTTTATTTTTAGGTTGTTGGAGATGACAGTGGCTGATTATAAACATCTCATCGGCAAATTACAATTGTATCAAAACAGAGCAAGCAGTACTGATGTCATGATGCTTGCAAATGTGGTTTCTTAGCCAAACACATCCCACGGACAGGAGCAGTGAACTGTATTATAAAGTACGGTTAGATCTTTCGGTGGAAATAAATCTTAGGCATTTGAATGTGTACCTCAGTGAGGTTAGTTAATCCAGAATTGAAACTTCATATACATCATTAATATATTATGTAATAACTGTTAAATAGTAAAATATTACAGACTAGAATATTATTCTGTGATATTTGTTACCTCTAGATAGCAAGTAAATTTAATTTACCCGAATAGATATTAGAAAGACATGAAATTATGCTATTAATAGCACGTGATAGGAAATCTCCAGAACGTATCCTTTTACTCTTTGCTGTTAACTAGTTTATAAATGGCAGTATGAAAATGTATTGTCAATAAAATGAAGCCAATCACAATATAAGTATGATTCAGTCGATATATATGACTCCTTAATTCCAATCTCCTACAGTCACTAATAATGCAATGCGATGTAAAGCACGCGATATGTTTCAATTTAGGGGTTATGTTGGTGACAATTGTAGTGTGTAGTTTGTGAGTTATAACGAAATTTTAAATATCCAACGTTTGTTTAAGAACAGAATATTGACCTCGATATGCCAGAACAAAGTCCGCCAGAACATCAAGGTAAGAATTTATTGTTTTTCCATCTTATTTACGTTATAATTAAGAAATACAGAAGTGATACCCTCTTGATGTGAGTGGTGTGTTCATTGCAAGAAAAGAACATTTTAATGAGAATAGCATACATAAGATAATAGTTCACAACAAATAAACACGTAATGCATTTAAATTTTTAACTTGACTCATGATAATTTGAAAAAAAAACATTTAATTAAACAGTGGTAAATTCCCAGTAAAAGTAATGAAAGACAATCTGGTTTCACAATACCATTTACAAATTTCCTGGAGATATACAATGTTTGTGTTTTGCAGCAAAGTAACATTGAACACACATTTACCTTAAAGGTACACCAGCATTTCTAAAGGCAGAAATGTATTCCTATTTAATGGCCCCGACTTATTTTACTTCATTGCTTTGAATGCACTGAGCGCGACATGAAAGTGTTTTATAGAGCTCTTAAATGCTTTTATATTGCTCTTCGCTTGACAGAATTTGTTACTCACAAAGTGCATGCTTGTAACCAAGGTGGACGATTTATTTCCTTATTTCTAACGTGCGCAAAATGCTACCGTATGTTGTGAAAATCCGAATTGTAGTGGTGCTGTTGATCCATTTTTCTGCTGCTGTTACTGAATGTGTTTCTATTTCACTTGATTTACATTATCTGTTACTGAATGTGTTTCTATTTCACTTGATTTACATTATCTGTTACTGAATGTGTTTCTATTTCACTTGATTTACATTATGTTACTGAATGTGTTTCTATTTCACTTGATTTACATTATGTTACTGAATGTGTTTCTATTTCGCTTGATTTACAATATATGTACTGAACACAGATCATCAGTTGTTCAAATAACTCTTTTATTTCACATCTCGTGTTGCGATACAAGAAATAATTTATGTAGTTCCTTTATGGATGGATTTGACTTTCCATTAATGCACATAAAAGTTAATTATTATATTATGTTGCAATGTAAACATGACCCGCCCTTAGGCACTGCAAATGACGACATGTTTGTAATGCCAGAGTTACATAATAGCCTTAGGCAATGGAGGAATCTATCTCTAGCTTCATGGGTGACGTGTTAGTAGCTACCAAGTATCAAGAGGGACACATCCGTGTGATACGAAAATTGTTCCAACGTTTGAGAGAGTCCAACATCACTGCTAGACCGACCAAATGTTCTTTTGGGATATTTGAAATTAGAATACTTGGAACAGGGTCTCTTGTGGCCGGAAGTATATAAAGTACGGAAACTTGAAGAGATGGTATGACCAGTTTCAAAGACAAATATTAAATCCTTTTTTTTTTTTTTTGGGGGGGGGTCAGCAGATTATTATGGAAAATTCATCCTCAAATTCTGTGCTATTGCCAAATCACTCATTGATTTGACGAGGAAAGGCAGTCTAGAGACAGTGAATTGGAAAAGAGAGTGTAAAGCAAGCTTTACCCGTTTGAAAGATTGTTTATCTCGAGCGCCCGTCCATCATCTGCCAGATTTCAATAAGGAATTTGTACTTAAAAATTTATACAAGCAATGTGGGGCTAGGTGCCATATTGATGCAAAGTCGTGACGATATTTTATATCCCGTGGCCTATTCCAGTCCTACATTCAATGCAGCTGAACAAAATTATTCAATTTCAGAGAAAGAATGCCGTGGATATGTCCAGAAGTTCCAAGCTTACTTACATGGCAAACAATTTGTCATCCAGATGGATCATCAACCCCTCTCCTACTTGGCACATTCGACTAAGGCAAACGGTCGCTTGAGTAGGTGGTCTTCATTACTACAACAGTAAAGGTGTACACTGGGGAAGTCATTAAAGGCAAAGACAATGTGTGAGTCAACTATTTGTCCACAACAGTGGTAACAGTAGGATAGAAGTTTCATTAGATAAATATCCTTGTAACCAATGTGGAATCATTATTTGCATATTTTGTATTCACTTTATTGTAGAGGAAAAAAATAAATATATTCTCAAAGTTCGTTCATAAGAACTAATATATATGTATATACTGTGATCTTTTGTCATAAGAAGGAAGGAATTTATGATGATTTTTCATGATGAATTGTGTTATTATTTCTTTAAGTGTAAAGACATAAACTGGTCATGTCCCAACTTATAATGAGAAAAAATAATATACTATTAAATATGTAATGCTCAGTTATTATTGAGTCTTATTGAATCATTTATCTCTTATTTCTATCACATTGAATTAATTGTGCGTATGCAGTAAACTTTGATATAATTATGTGTCAAGAGAATGACACTTTATGCATAATATAATGGTGAAAGAAATCAGCTGATTGTTTAGTTTACTCCAAGTAGAATATATTTTAATTTGACATTACCATCTCAAACAAAAGTTAGTGTATGACATAGCAAAGTTGCCTGTCCCTATTTTTGAAGGTTACTTATTATATTAACCTGCAATATTAGCATGACCCGACCTTGGACACTTCATATGACGACACGTTTGTAGTAATACCATTGCTAAGTAATAGCTTTAGGTGATGCCGAGCTGTTGTTCTGATGTAAGCAGAACCAGTTCTAGGTGGATGAGAAGTTTTGCTGACTAATGGTTTGATACTTACCCATAACAACTTCAACCAATGGGAATGGACCAAAAGTTACCTATTGGTTGTTCTAGTCACTCCTAAATACTGTGGTATCACAATATGGTCATAAAATGAGATCTTAGCAAATGTAAGGAGCATACCTTTTGCTGCTTTTTATTGCCTTTTGGGTTTCCTTTATCCTTTGCGAGAATCTGGTACCCAAATCAGATTGCAATGCCTACTGTGCACTCCCAGATTTGTGTATCCAACATTGTTACTGAACTTAATAGCAAACAAGGTGCTCTAAGTTTACTTCTATGAATTCCATTGGCGAACCAGTATGGTGTAAACTGTGCTTGAGTTTGGTCTCAAGAGTTCACACACCATTCTAGAACAATCTCTAAAGTGTGTTTTAGAAGCTCGCAGGTGGTTGTGGAACACTTTTTGTAACATATTTAGATGTGCAGGTTAGACATATTTACCAACTAGGCAGAAAGAGAATTACCAGCTGTAAAATTACCTCAGTGACAGCTAACATCATAAAGAGGTTATGTACATTAGCAATCATTATTTTTCTATAAACTCTGTTCTTATTTTTTTCATAGGAATAAGATCCTTGATTTTGATTGTCTATTATTCTGATTGCTGATGTATATGTTAGGATATAGACACAATAAATTGCTGATATTACTGAAACTCTATTTTGATATAATGTAAATGATCTTTCAACTGTATTCGTATTTATGCAAATTCCACCTTCTAGTGCATATTATCAAAATATATGTCGGAGTAGTAGTTGGTGGATGGGGGCTCGTTAAATGTAATCAAAGACGGGTTTTTATTACTCCTTCAGTAAGACGTTTCCACTTACGAAGATCAAACTTGCATTATGTCTATCTTATTATTGTGAAAAACGACATCCTTATAATCCGTCGAGTGAGAGATATGTTGGAATCTTACGTGAGAATTATTAATAAACATAAATTAAGATTCTTGATTACTGACGTGTGTTATGAGTTATTAATTAATAATAAACATCATCATAACCAGTAGCGGGGTGAATGTCACAGGTTTGTTTGCTTTCTTTTTAAAAGTCAGCAGACAAAAAAGTATGATTATTGTGGCGGATTAAAATTTGCCATCCCTATTTCTAAACTTAATTGTTATATAAATTATTAAATTGTCGAAACGACCCGACCTTGTGCGCTCCTATGATGATATTTTTGTAAGAGTCAGAGTTGGAAGTAAACATTCAAATTGAGAATATGCTAAAATTCGCTGATGTAATGCAAACCAGTTCCAAGTGGATGAGTAATTTTATTTATTATCCAATGGTTAAGATTTACGAGAACGAGACCAACCAATGGGCTGAGGTCAAACGGTTTACCTGCTTTATAAAATTGTATTGTGTAATCACTTGAATTTGGTGTGGCAAGAGGTCCGGTCATGAAAGGTGGCCATTAGTTTAATGGTGAGTTAACTGACTGATAGAGAGAGAATGGACTTTTTTTTTCAATTTTAGTATTGATATGTTTTACTTGTGTTTGACGTAGAGATGCATTATGTGAATACACCATTATGTGAATACACCAATTTTTGAACTAAGATGCTCGTATATAGCATGCAGAACAATTGACATTGTTTCAAGTGTATTTATTATGCTGTATGCATGTATCAGGCTAATAAATACTATTGCAAGAAAATGTTAGTTAATACTTGAATGTAAAAGAGAATGATGTATAAACTAAAAACTTAGCCTTTTTACCTTGACTATAATTAAATGAAAAAAGCAGACTTTATTTTATATATTATTTGAATCTCCTGGTTTACTGGATATAACCCTCTATTACCTTGATAGATGTGTGGAGCCTCTACTACAGTAAGTGTAAAGAATACATTACACTCCATTAAGGTATGGTGGCATGATTTGCTGAATACATTAGCAATTTAGAGTACAGGAAAGTTAGTAAAAATTGCTACAATTGTTATTCTGTTTGAATGAGTTGGTACAGTGAAAGAACACCCAGGTTAGCCTCTAGAGAATAGCAGCAAAACAGTGTTTTCAATATGTTAGAGAAACACATGGAACTTACATAATAATGGCAGACAATAACTTGTGTCTTTGTTACAAAATCTCATGACAGACTATTGAGATATTGCTTAATTTAGGTTATGTAAAGCTATTATCACTTATCTCTAATAACTGCATTTCTTTTCTCTGATAAGAACTATCCTGCGATTTTTATTGAATTGTCGAATTACATTTTTCTTGATATAATATTGTGTAGTATAAGAAAATAGTAGAACATGGTTTCTTAGAATTTTCAGTGTCAAGTAATCTTTTTCATTGTATTTGTTATATGTATATTTGATTGTAGATTTAAATGTATTCTTAAATTTACTGACCTACTTACACATATTGATAAGCTTATGATGGACACGAAAGTGGGTTGATGGGAGCTCTCTAAATATAGATTAAAGACGGATTTGTCTTCCCCTTTAGTAAAACGTTTTCTACCTACAGAATTATTGTGTGACGATAAACGTTCATCTTTAATGTTGTGGAAGAGAGAAAACGGTTGCAGCGCCTTCATTTCCGCTTGCGAGGGAGACGAGTGGTGTCTGCTGGAGAATTATTTTTAACATAAAAGATTTTCATCACTTATTAGTTAATTAATTATTACAAATCATGACCATTAACTAAGTGATGTTAGCATCACACATATATTGATTGCACTTGAGATTCTGACTAGCAAGCCAAACAGTCTGTATAAGGAAACATTTGGATTTATAATTATGCATTGAGGGATATAAATATACAAGATTATATCATTTAACAATTACTATTCTTGTTGTTCGGTCATTTATGTAGTCTAGGTAAACACGAAAACAAATCGAAAATACCTACTTTTACTAAGTAAATATTAAACTTTAGATATTACTAGCAAGTACAGTGTTGCCCGAGTAAAAAAAAATAATTTGAGCTAAATATGTTGTTTTTAGTCTGAAGCACCATGATAGAAGATGGTAGTTTTATTGTATTGCGGAAATAGATGTCGTACTAATACAAAGATGGCTGACAGATTGTTACTCTTCGGGATGATGTTTTCTGACGAGACAGTTTTATTTGTTGACTTAAGAGCAGTAAAATTGACATATCAGTGCAGAGGACAATATTGGTAACTGCTTAACTGCTTAATACTAGTGAACTCCCAGTGAACACCTCTCTCCTTTACCGCCATAAAAATGTTGTTCTGTCGTCATACTTCTAGTTAGGCCTAATTTCTCAACTCTCCTTGCGTTCTCTCTTCCCTCTTCTCTTCAATTTCTGCTCATTTCATCTCATCTCTTAACTTCGTTTCTCATCTCTTCTCTTCATCATAACTTCGTTTCTCATCTTCTCTTCTCTTAACTTCGTTTCTCATCTTCTCTTCTCTTCTTCACAACGGCCAACCTTTGCCGTTCTCGGCGGTATGCCTCATGCATGACCGCTACTGCTTCCAACGATAGTTACTACCACTATGTAACATCTCGTTCTGTAACATCTCCCAGCGCCGTGACATTAAACTTCCACCAGGAATTTGCCTCTGCCTGGAAAATAATCGATCACCCGCGGTCTTTGACAGAGTCTTTGAAAACCTGAGATGGCTATCTGATTTGATTTGGCCCATCTAAAAACTGCAGCGGTCATTACGACGCGCTCTTACGCAGTCCAGGTAGACATTTGTCACACTGTTACAGTGTCCAAGAATCCTCCTTCTGTTTTGCCTTCAGAATCGTAGAGTCTTCTTGATCCATAAAGCAGGGAGAAACTCAGAGGTGACCTTCACCCCTGTACAACACGCTACATTTTCCACGTTTCTCTTCCACGTTTCTCATCCGCTGATGGTTCCCTCTCCTCTTTTATACACAAAGTTCTTGCACATCCCTTTCTCTGAGCTGACTGGTACTCCCCCTCCTTCCAGCTCACTATCCCCCTTCCGGCACTGCACATTTACAACCAGCACAGCACTGTACGTGCTGACGAATATTCTCTGCCCATCCTGGCTACCTCTGGCGTCCAGTTCTATCAGTGCCAAAGTATCAAGTTCCCAGTTGACACTGTGATTTACTTATCCATTTGGCCTATCTTAACTAACTTCTCAGAGCACACACTAAAATCTCAGAGCAAGCTGTCCTACTCCTATTTTATTTTAAAAACTATAGTTACTGGCAGCTCATGGCCACCTGGCAAGCAGTACACACACAGACCAACCTTTTTAACTTAGTACTACAAATATTAACTTTCCAATAACTCAACTTCTATTTCACTAAGTACTTTCACAAAACAATAGTAATTACACAATAGCAATATCAACTTAAACTACCAAACATTTATAGTGGTGATTCAAAAAAATTATGTTGACATTTCAAAAACTCAGTCTGCCTCCGTCACGGACATAATTGGGACGCCAGCGCTCGCCCACGAATTCCGTACGCTGGCCCTACCTGACATATATTTATGAGCGTGGGTTCCTGATCAGCCAGCAAGTTAATTATCGTTTTCCTATTCTCCGCACGAACTTAAGCTAGTGTTCCCGACACTTAGTTTTCCCCATTGTTGAAAAATGGTCATTTTCACCCTGTCCCTCTTTTAATTAACTTAGCTGTTTCGTACATAGTTTAGAGTTAGAAAATATTTAGAGGGAGAGAAAAAAAAATTATTAATATTTCTTGATTTTCGTGACACAGAAAAATAATTTAATGAGGCATCACACGTGTTGCTCATATTCGTGGTCACTGAAATAAAATGAAATGTCATGACTGCTCTGTCGTTTCTCCATTTTCCTTCCGCTAACGACTACTCGGTAAAAAAAAATCATAAACAATAGCGTTGTTTTATTACGTGTGGTACATTAAATCGTTAGGGAAATATAATTTCCACTGCAGAAATGTTGCTACCATTTCATTAGTACTTTTGTTTGTATTAATATTAATTTTACTGCAATGAAAACAAATTTGCAGCAAGCATTGAAATTGTGCTTATTTTATTTTACTGGTGAAATATTTAGGCACACTGATTCCGTGTCATGTTGGACGTCATAGCTGTGCAGGAAACTACTACGTGTCAACAAAGCTCTTTTCTGAGAAACCGGGGGACGTGTTTATTCACCAAGTATAAATTTATATGACTCTTATGTCCGTGAAATCAGCACCTGGTAGGCGAATAGTAATAGGTGGTAAATCCCTCTTTCCCAACTCACTCTCTCTCTCTCTCTCTCTCTCTCTCTCTCTCTCTCTCTCTCTCTCTCTCTCTCTCTCTCTCACACACACACACACACCACGCACAGAGAACATCACCACCACCTACCACTCCCTTTAGATAAAAGGAGCTTTCTAGATCTTCCATTCATTCACTCCATGATTAATAAAACTTATGAAATATTACTATTAAATATTTTTCATGATTGTTACTGTGACGTCAACGCCACTTAGTTAATGGTTATGATTATATTAATTAATCACCCGGAATAAATAAAGCTGAAATTTACTATTTCGTGCACCTTTTCCTATCAAAATCACAAGTCATTGTGCACGTCAACAATGACTATACAACAATGGAGTGTAGCGTATCCTTTACACTTACACTTACACACTGCAGTAAATGCTTCCCATGCCTACTATGGTCATGTTGGTTTACAATCAGTAAACCAGAAGATTCATATCACACATTGAAAGGCTGCTTGTCCCATTAAGCTAACGGCCACCTATTAAGGCCGGACTTCTTCCCACTCCAAATTAAAGTGAGAAGACAATAATATTTTCTACAGCAGGTAATATTTCTATCTCAACCCATTAGCTGATCTCGTTCTTGTAAATCTTAACCATTGGATAGTAAAAACAACTTACCCAGTCGAATTAGTTTGCATTACACCAACAATGTCTAGCATATTCTCAATTTGGGTTGTTTACTTCCAACTCTGAGACTTACAAAATTACCATCATAAAGAGTGACTAAACCGTTATGCATAGGATGGTAGGGAGCAGTTATATACTTCTTTACCCTCAAACATTGATTAATCTTTTTCAATAATTTGCTCATGAATTGAGTTTCACTATCGGACAAGAATTCTTCTGGGAATCTGACACGTGAGAAAATGGTTAACAGTGTATTTGTTGTGTATCCAGTATGAATAGAGCTAAGGGCAACTGCCTCATGGTATCGCATAACATAATCAATGACAGTGAGAATTCATCTGTGGCCTTGATGAGGTTACATTCTCCAATGTGATTGATGATTACATGCCTAAAATGAACATCACTTGTTGGGGTTTCACCTAGTTGAAGTGGACGTACCATCTCTATTCACCTGCTGACAATTATCACATGACTGACAGTACCAAGTGATGTCCCCCATCATACCCGACCAATAAAACTCAGCCTCCACATGAGCTAAAGTTTTGCTCTGGTCTACCATCACAATCAATACTTTATTTTTTACACCATTGGCTAGAGTATTGCTTGAAACTTTAAATCACTAGTTAGGGTGTACTAGTAATCCTATTCCACAACCAGTATCACAGTGGACTGCAGAAGTATGTTCATTTATGTATGCATTATCAATGTGCACCACATGGTTCTATGACGTTTATATTGCCAATGCAATAATGATTGTTATGGCCTGGCATGCCACTGCTAAACTGGTTTGCTCTTAGCACCTTTGTCATTACTGTTGGGGTGAGATGTGGGTATTCTATCTTTTGTCTTTTTAAATGAAGGAGTCGATGAAGTGTGTCCCATACCTGGTTTGTGGTCAGACATATTGTTCTGTCGCTTGTAAGCCACATGTTTGCTAACGGTTTTGTGGGGTTTACAGCTGGTGAAACCTACGTCTATATGACTCAATAAGCACTCTGAAGTATGCTAACATTTCGGCCACATATGTCTCTTATGTCGTGGATTCCTCTGGGAGTCTATCAAATACCATACTCTATTGTCATTTCATTCTGTGGCGGAAAGGGGGTTCTCCGTGTGCGCCTTGGCTATTAATATCTTAATTAATCTCTTTCATGCCAATCGCTCACCACCTCTTGGAAGTATTATATGCCTTATGATGTGGTAAGTAATAGAGGTGGGGGTCTGACTCAGTATCCATTCTTTGTTTCGAATTTGAATGGTGAATTTTTTCTTACTAACTTGTTTTGTTTTGAATCGTCGTTTGTGATTGTGCAGTATCTTTAATAGATAAATGTATGTTTGTATGATGAATAAGTGATGGGTTTAACAAACTGTGCTCAGTTCCCACCCACCCAAACTTGTATACTGTGTGTCTCACGTGTTTGTTTTTTGTTGACTTTAGTTTTGTTTCCTGTGGGAAAAGTAGGTATGGATGTTTATTATCGCTTTGTTCTATACTTGAAATGTTTGTTTGGTATTCTCTATTTATTCAATTGCAAATTTTGACTTTTTGTTGATTTTTAGAACGGGTGAGTTTTCTTCCATTGAATTTTTAGACTATAAATGGGTGATAATGTTGGAGGTGGAAGGGGGAAACTTTAGTTCTGGCTTTAATTTCTATAATTTATCATTAACAAGAAAATTACCCCACTTAGAGACAGAAACACTATTATCACCTAACCAACACGGATTTAGATTGAAGAGGTCAACAATTGACGCCACCAACAGACTCATAGATAATATAATAACTGACAGACTGGCAGGAATACATCCAATAGCCATCTTTCTTGTCACCTCAAAAGCTTTTCACACCACATGGAATGAAACAATACTCATCAAAGCATTACAATGATTACATCTTGGAATAACAAGAAACATACAATTAGATTAAGAAAAAGAACATTTCAAGTCAAACTATTGGTCAACTTACGTTGGCTAGTACTTTGGCCATTAGTCAGTTATGAAATGTCACGATCTGTCATCTAACCAAGGTCATTTAGTGTCGTAGCTAATCCGGCCAAAAATAACAACTCAAAGCAGGCAGAAGATATACAGATTTTGGGAGACATTGGCTCTGGGATTTCTAAGATGGCATTGATATTTTTTTAGGGTGAAGCATCACTTCAGTGAGTCATTCAATTATCATAAAATATCTAGAATTTATTTTTTACTAAATGTTGCGCCGAACGCGCAGAGCATGGCATCTATTTTATGCATCTCTACATTAGAATTAATAACAAGAATAATTGTATGCACAACATTTTATACTGTAAAGTCTATACAAAACAATATATCTCTATAATAAGGTGATAGATTGAGGAAAGGGTGAAAACATTTGTCACAGTGTAAAATAGGGATGTTTTGCTACATATATTCTTCTTGCCACACCAAATTCAAGTGTTTAACAATAGTATCTTGTACAGTAAGTGAACTTTTATCTCAGCCCATTATTCTCGTTCTCCTAAATTATAATCATTGAGTAATAAAAACTCTCTTCCAGTTTGCATTACATCGACAATCTCTAGCATATTCTCAACTCGAGTGTTTACTCCAACAAATGCACTTAAAAATAAATAACATTATAAGGAGTGCCCAACGTTGGGTCACTCCGACAATTTAAAAATTTATATAACAGTTAAGTTTTAAAATAGGGCTAGGCAAATTTACTCTCTTTTCTCATATCGCACTGCACGATGAAGAAAGAAACACTCATGAAGAAATCCCAAGCAGGATACAAACAAAACAGGTTTTATAGGAGATAATACGATAAGAATAGAAGATTGTGTGAATATTTTTATAAGTTGTAAAAGTTGTTTTATGTTGTGGAACAGAGAAAACTTTTACCACGCCGAAATATCCGCCAAGTGAGAGGCGAGTGGCGTCGGTTGGATGATAAAATAAAATCAGTATTATCATCACTTGAAGTTAGTTGTGAAAGATTAATTAATTAATAATAACAATCATTTCATTAACTTAGTGGCGTGCCCTGTCACAGTTCCTGAGTGCCACTGATACTGTGAGTCATTCCTGTGTACCAAGTAACGCCTATGCGTCTGTTTCTTTTGTCTGGTGTCAAACTAGTTTGTATCGGGCATGAAGAGCGAAATAATGTGATTGGTTTTAAATATTTGATTATATATATTTGTTTTTTTTTGACGTTTTCGTTTACTTGCTCCACTATCACATCGTCTACTCATTGTTAGGATAAAAATCTGGCGCAGTAATATCACTTATATCTGTTGTTTAGATTTGATAAAAACAGACAGTTGGATAAAATCATGGAACAAACACAAGCCTGCCATAAGTTAGTAAACAAATAACATGGTGGAAGGCTGTCGCCTTCGTGCTGTTGAGTTTTCTTTGAAATTTGAATGTAACCTAACCCCATTTTGCGTACGTCATTAGTGACGTCTTCCCTTGAAATTAATATCGTCTGCACGAGCTGTTATCAACAAATAATAATTAACCTAAACTAGGCTAGCTGACCGACGCACGAATCGCGACTCGAGAGAAATTCATCGTATTTTTTTTTCACCAAGATGGACTCCTCTGGCTACGGAGCCCTGTGTTTAAGCACAATGGTAAATCCGGCACTGATGATATGCACTAGCTAAAGCTAATGACAGTAATATACGCATGTTGAAATGAATGCTAGTAAAGAGACCAATCATTCTTATAGAGACGAGTTCAAATTAATTCCACTGACTGACACCAGTCAAAACTAAGACCACTGACTGACACCAGTCGAAAATAAGACCACTGACTGAAACCAGTCAAAACTAAGACCACTGACAGACTCCAATCAAAACTAAGGCCATTGACAGATTCCAGTCAGAAGTAAGGCCAGTCACATGTATGAGTTAAAATTAATGTCGATAATATTCTACGAACAAATCTAATGTCACTAACAATACATTCAAAACTACAATAGAAACATCAAGATCTCTAAGCTACCAATCAATATTTTACCATTATCTCGTGTGTATTTACTATTATCTTAAAGAGATAGAATGGAAACATGATCTCACAGCTGCCGATGAAGTTTTTACAGCGCTTTGTACTTATCTTAAAATGTCAGAATGGAAACATAATGATCTCACATTTACCAATGAAGCTTTTATCAGTGTTACAATATAGGCTTATCCAGCTGAATTGGGGGCATCACCCTGTTATTAATATTGTAATGGGCAATGCTCCAACCGTATACTAAGGAATTAAGTAGGGACAGTATAAAATTATAGGCCTACTGCTTTTACTGTAATGTTGATCATCTAATTATTCATGTGAGAAACTATAGTTATGGGTGCGTAAAGGTACTGGCTTCAAAATTATTTCCTTAAGCATAATTCTCAAAATGATGTATTTGTTTTGTGACGAAATCTATAAAATGTAATTTAATACATGTATATTATTGTTGTGACATTCTGCTTGGCATTCGTAATCAGTACACATTTTTTACATCTGGTTTTTTGTAGACAGCATGATCTTTCCCACATTCAAAATATTAATTCCTGAAAATGCTATGTACATGTAATGCAGGTGTCCCAGTGACACTTAAACCTTTCAATCTGCTGAAATGCAGGTGTCCCAGTGACACTTACAACCTTTTATTCTGCTGTAATGCAGGTGGTCTACTGACATTTACAACCTTTCAATCTGCTGTACTGATTGACGAAAGTTTATTTCATAAGTGGATTAGTATTAGGATAGTTATTAGTCAAACCAATAATCCCTCTTTCCACACTGTTGATGGGGAGTAAGTTGGGGCAATTTCTTTATTTTTGTTTCTGTGTAATGGTCAAGTTTGGTGATGCAGGCACTTTAACTAACAAGCAATACTCAAAAGTACATACATATGATTCAAGAGGAAAAAGCAGAAGAATATATGTTCTTTAAAAAAATAGAGAACACACATTCTGCCCGTGAATATCACGAATTAAATTGACCCTTTGTCGCTGACATTGCCTGTGGACACATTAGAATGACAGAACCCGAAACAAAAATTATCAGTGTACCTTACCTCTTTTGGATTTGTTTTGATTCACATTGGAACACAATGCGGGGTGTATTTACGGTGCACATTGGGCGAGCCAGTAACTCTTTCGTGAGTCACTGACAGTTCGTGATCGTCTGCATCCCGGACCGCATGTACTTTGTGACTTACCTCGTCTCACTTTCGACCGACGTTGCCGGAGCAGCAGGTAAAACGACACTTCAGCTGTGGTAAGTCATTAGTAAAGTGGAGGATAAGAAAACAAGTAATGACTTACTTTTGAAATCAGTTTTTGATTTTAATAAGGTTATTGCATTCGTTATGACGACATTTTGCGGTTGTAAACACGATTCCCATTCCATTGTTTTCTAGCTTGCAATTAGTGGTAAACGTAATGTAGACATACACAAATTAAATAAAGCACTATTAGGCCTAATGAAAGTAAACGGTGCAAACTAAAACCATATTAAAACTTTAGCATTTGTAAAAAGAAATAGTGGGAAGAATAGGGTTGAGATTAGTAATCGTAAGGTGATAGAAATGGGATTTTACATTTAAGCTAAATATTTGCACAGTTAAGTTCTGCATTTACCCAAACATTTATTTCTCATCATATGTTTAATAATAACCATCTATCTAGCCTGTAACATTTTTATTTTTTTATTGGACCTTAGGATACTTTCATAAGCAAATGTTGCTAAGAATTAGTTTTCGCTAACTGCAGAAGGAGTCAAAGTCGAAAACACTAAAATAGTAATGTCAACAGTTGGGATTTAGGCTCTCAGACCTATAAAATTAAAGTCAGAATTAGTATTTTGTGCACTGGTTCCCTTGCATGCGATTTTGAGACTTGAAATGTGAGTGTAGTACTTCTAAAAATAGATCATGCCATAATTCCGATGACTGTATGTATGATTGTGTGCGTGCTGTTTATTTTCTATTTTATTATTAGTTATTTGTAAAAAATAATATTTTAGAGATTTTAGTTAAATTCTATAAGTGAATATGTGTAAAATGAAAGTTGATGAGGATACAGTTTGACTTAATAAGTGCAATATAAAATAATGGAATCAAAACAGGTGTCCCGTTTGAAAGTAGTAAGGACTTACCACACTGTAGTTTTAAATTAAATAGAGTCCGTTTAGACTGGTGGCGTTCTTTTCTCTTGGTCAGTAAGAGGTTTACTTGAGACTTGAACTCAAACTGATCATTCGTGTCCGCCATTGGCAGTGAGAAACCAAACTGGGAATAGTCTGCAATTGACAGGTCGCTTTGTCCCCATTTTTTCTGATTACGCACACTAATCTCAGTGGGCAGCACGTTTTTCGATGAAGTATCGCTGTCTGCAATCATAATAGACTGCGTTGCGTCAATGGGGCCTGATTTATTTTAGACCTTGTTCACATTAATTAGGCCTGATATAAAAGTATTTATTTTAGACTGGGTAAACATTTAGTAAGAACTAGTCAAAGGCACATTTAATTTAGAAAGTATTGACATTGATCAGACTTAATAAAACATACATATGTGTGGCGGAAAGGGGGTTCTCCGTGTGCGCCTTGGTTATTAATATCTTAATTAATCTCTTTCATGCCAATCGCTCACCACCTCCTTAAAGGGTCTTATGCGGTCCGAGAGTGACTAGGTCAAGCCTCGAGCAGTCCGTCAGTCAATGACCGTCTCCCAAGTGTTACCTGTCTCAGAATAGTGACTACACTGCGTTTCTCTTGTCAGTCGTTCTATCACTATTCCGGCCCTACCACAATCTCTCATCGCTGTCAATGATGGGAACTATTTTAAAACATGTGTCTAGACCGTCTTCTCAATTGTCTTATGTCATTGGCTGCCCCCACCCATCATTTAGACATGTACCTCCAAGAAATGAAGGAGGAAATAGTTTTAAAAGAAAACAATTTATTAAAAAGAAATAAAGATCACAATTTCAATAAATTTACATTTGAATTCAAATCACACACTAGGCGATTCCGAACTCACAAATCTCGTAAGACTTCCAGAATTACAATTAAATGAAAAAAAGATATATCAGTACAGTTTTAGAGAATAATTATTAGAGAATTCCGTGTGACATTATCATATACTTTAGTCAAGCTTACACAATTACTCTTTGTCACAGTCTGATAAAAATGTCCGACTTGGTGACCTACTTGTCTTGTTTACTTCAAATTTGAATTTTGAAACCCTTGGCCCCTTTGTTCAAAGCTCCCTTTTTCGAGACGCTTCTAGAACAGGTCAAGATGTTATGTAACTTTAGGTCCATTGTCCAGTTCTCGAACCAACTACATGCTTCGCGAACAGTCACGTGATATGCTTTATGCTCTTCTATAAATATGGCTACACGCTTCCGCTCCCTCACTGCTAGAACACATTAGCTAGGTCCATTCAGCTAACTCGGGTCATGAGGCAGCCGACAAGCCGTTGAGAATCAAGATACCCTTCGACTTCTCATAAAAGGTATCATTTTATCTAATAGTATTTTGCATATATTGTTTAAGTATGTATTTATGCTATGTATTATGTTATTTCCATAAATGCTTGAACATGGTCCAGAGAAATGGCTGAAAAACCTATAAGTTACGGAATATAAATTTATTGTAACTCTTTTTCCATTTTGTACTCTAATTTATATTGTTTTAATTCACTAAGAGCCAGAATGCCTGCGCTCGATATGAATTTCTCATGTAATTCAATTATTGCGTGTAATTTTAATTGTAAATTGTGAAGCGCTTTGTTGGTTTGAATTACCCCTTTGTATGAACATTAATTTAACGTTGTAACTATTTTTATTGCTTCATACGTCATGCTGTTAAATGAAACATGAGTGAGACGATTACATTTTTTCTAAATCTAATTGTAAAACGACGCGAGGTCGAAACTCTTATTCAGCGCATTTTAACTGGGACATGCTTGAGTAGGAATGTGTTAAATTGAAATTACATTAGAGCACGTTGCTTCAACAGGTCGGCCCATGCCTTACCCATGCCTTACCTTACCTTGCCTTGCTTTGGCTTTACTGGTACAAGCTGGTTGAGTTCTACGAGTGAACTCTACTCTGAGGGTCCATGCCACTAAAATTCAAGTTCCTTAGCTACATAAAAAAGGGGCACCTTTTCCTATGCACCACGTGCGTCGCTAGAGTGGGACTGTGAAAATAGAATGGCTGACTGAGTAAAGAGACCAGGCTGATACAGGCAATCCAGCTGAGTATACTTCAGGGGTGCAAATATCGAAAGGATAATTGATGGCAATTCGTTGGTTAACCGATAAAGCATGTACGCGCAGAGAACTGAGAAATAGACTATTCGCGCTCGTATTTGATTATTGTTAACTTGTTAAAACTTTATTAAATCTTATTTTTCTTTGTTAAAACCTCTTAGTAGTTAATTTTTATGCATAATAGACCAATAGATTTCTTAGATTGAATGGGGGCGAATGAGCGAGTGAAAACAACGAATGCATATTAATTTAGAGGGATTTAACTGTTTCAATCTAGCTAAAAGTTCGCAATTTATTAGTTTGTAAATTTGTCGTCTGACTACAAGACACACTTTTAATTAGTCAAATAGTAAATTGAGCAACCAGTCTGCATAGGATATGAGAGAAGAATTAATTATATTTAAGGTCTTTAATTATTCTAAGCAGGGTCTTTAAATAAATACTGGAAACGTAACACTCTTCATACATAAGCCAACTACATAGTCAACACTTTAGAAAAATATAGAATTTACATAGAAGAATCAGACATAGAACAAGGAATGAAAATCACAGAAACATGTACAGATTACACAGAAAGTTCATGTAATTGAATCACCTGATTATGGCCTTGTTCTGTTGTAGCCTCGTTCTCGGCAGGGTGGCTGACAATTAAATGTCTCATGGTTTTAGCCCGCCTGGTGACGTAAATGAATGTTCCGTGAATTACGCACAACAATTTGTCCATAGAAAGTTAAACAAAGTCTGTAATTTGTAATCCTTTCACAGACACTGATAACACATAGTTATCCACAGTTCAGTATATTCAATTTCACTGGTTAGATAGTTGTCTACGTAGTACAAGTGGGTCAGACTCAAGCTCCTTGCAGCAGCCCACTTCGTAATACCGTCTCCCTTGATGGTCCTGATACAAACAGAATCCACAAGCAATTTACTCCACACTGGCCCTAAACACATGTAGAGACCAAGTGGCAGTACTCGTTGTCAACACTAGACAACTGGAACTTGAGACGTCAGGATCAACTGGTACAATCCAGAAATGAATAACTGGAGACAAATACGTACTGACAAGTACGCACGCTCGTGTGTCGTATGGAGCTGAACGCATGGAACTGAGCTCCTGGAACGGCTTGAACTGCAATAGATCAATGTAATGGCGCATATCAGGATCATGCTTTAATATTCTTCAATCTGTACTTACATTTCTATTTCTCATTACAATTCCTTTTAACAATTTAATTTATCTGATTCTCTCTCTAAACGAAATAAAGCATTATAGTTTAAATTCGTTATATTTACAAGAAGCATGATTCAACATTATTCAAAAATCAAATGTAAAAATCATCCACAACACAATCTCCTACATCGGACATACCTTTCCTTAGTTCTGACCATGAGCCGTGCACGGGACTCAAACTTGTGTAA
This sequence comes from Sinotaia quadrata, assembly GCA_028829895.1. Classification (NCBI taxonomy): domain Eukaryota; kingdom Metazoa; phylum Mollusca; class Gastropoda; order Architaenioglossa; family Viviparidae; genus Sinotaia; species Sinotaia quadrata. Next base: position 72,002,531 of record CM054177.1, read on the forward strand.
AAGAGTGTAGAGAATTTTGAGTCTGCTCTTTTATCTATTTTCAGAGGTCATGGAAGTTTCTAGAATTTCTTAGCCTCTGGCTATGACTTGTTTTTCTTCCTGTGCCTATTGATTCCATAGTCATGGCTGAATGCACACACATAATAGACTAAGTGTGTGTGGTGCCAGGAATATGCCCATGTTACATAAGAATTTGTGACCTGTAATTCCAACTCCCTTTATTTGTAGATATGGGTCGATGTTGTTTACGTCAAACAAATCTTACTCACTTGAATTGTGAAATTCAAATCAAAAATTTGATTTACAAATTTTGAAAATTAACGAAATTAATTATATTAATTAAATTAATTGGGTAATTAGCATTTTTCCGTTTACATTCCTCCCCACAAAAAGATAGTGAACAGGGTGAACTATCTTACTTCACTAAGGAAAAATGAAAAGTCATGTGCGGCTTTATTAGGTTCTGAAATTTAGTCCTCGTTTCTGATCACCCGAGACAAGAAGTCTGCTCCGACATTGTCTACTCCTTTTATGACTTGTATCTGATAACGGTACTGTTGTAAAAACAATGACCAACGAGTCAATCGACCGTTACTTCGGTTGGAGTTAGAAATGTAAGCTAGTGGTTGGTGGTCTGTTTGTATAGTAAATTTTTTACCATACAAGTAGGCTTGGAATTTCTGAATCCCCCAAATAATAGCTAGGCACTCTTTTTCTGAAGTAGAGTAATTACTCTCTGCTTTGTTTAGACATCTGCTAGCGTACGCTACAGGGTGAATGTCTCCTTCAAACGTTTGCATTAGCATGGCTCCTAATCCTACATTACTTGCGTCGGTTCGTAAAATGAACTCCTTATTTAAATCAGGCAAGTGTAATACGGGTTGTTTAGCCAAACTATCTTTGAGTGTCTCAAATGCAATCTCACATTTGGGATCCCAGTGTACAGTAGAGGGTTGTCCCTTCTTTGTCAGGTCGGTTAGAGGTTTTGCTACTTTACTGAAATCTGGTATGAATTTCCGATAATAACCGGCTAATCCTAGGAAGGATTTCACATTTGTTTTTGTGATGGGGCAGCTCATTTCGGAGAGTTTCTGTACCTTAGCAGCATCCGGCCACAGTAAGCCGTGTCCTACTGTGTGACCCAGATATTCTAACCTCTGGAATGCGATCAAGCATTTAGACGGGCGTGCTGTCAGATTGCATTCTTGTAATCTGACAATCAACTTTTCCAGAACTCTCATGTGTTCTGTGAAAGTTTCGGTGGCAATGAGAACATCGTCCATAAAATTATGTATGGTAGTCTCTTGCATGGGTTCAATGAGTAGGCGCATAAAATTCCGAACGGCATGATGTTCCACTGGAATTGTCCTTCAGGCGTGCTAAATGCAAGTTTCTTTTTGTCTGCTTGGCAAACCGGAAGTTGCCAGTACCCTTTTGACATATCAAGTTTACTAAAGTATTTTGCCATACTCAATTGTGCGAACAATCGCTCTGGTTCGGGGAGAGGTTCAGCTGAAAATATAACGTGTTTGTTCAACTGCCTGTAGTCGACACAGAAGCGGTGTGTTCCGTCTTTCTTTTGCACCAGCACAATGGGTGCGCTATAGGGTGAATCGGCTTTCTCGATCACGCCTATCTCGAGCATTTTTTGTATTTCCATTTTGACTGACTCCTGTTTTGCATAGGGTAAGGTATATGGCTTCACCCTGACTGGAGTATCGTCGATGGTAGGTACACAGAATTCACATAGTTTGGTACGGCCTGGTTTGTCGGTAAAAGTCGGCGCGTAGCTCTCTATGATATTCTGAACCTGTTCTCGTTCACCGTGATGTAAATCTGGGTTTATCATGACATCCTGACTAGTTTCGGTTTCGGTAAGCCCGGGGTGTGGTATCACACCAGCCTCTGGTACGGACGTATCTGGATCTTCCACCACGATAGTGGCTACCAAATTTACCGGTCGTTCGTGATATTCCTTCAGTAAATTTGCGTGATAGACTTTCGTTTTGTTTCCCATCTGGACGCAAAAATTACACCCACTCAACTTTTCCACTACTTTGTAGGGCCCTTGCCAACCCACTTCAAGTTTATTTCGATGTATGGGTAGCAACAGTAATACTTGTGAGTCTACATCGAGGGTGGTTTCTTTCGTGCATTTGTTGTATTGGTTTGCCTGTCGTTTCTTTGCCAACCAAGTGTTGTCAGCAGCGATCTGACAGCTCAAGTCGATCTTATTTGCAAGATCGATGACGTGCTGATAGGTGCTTTTCACCGTATCGGGCAGTTTGTCATTGGTCCAATACTGTCGCAAGACGCTCATTGGTCCTCTCACAGTTCGACTATATAACAGTTCAAATGGTGAGAACAGTGAGGAGTCCTGGGGTACCTCCCTAAGCATGAATAATACGGCGGTTAGGTATTTGTCCCAGTCACGTGATTTGTCAATGCAGAGTTTTTTCAACGACCTGGTCAATGTGCCATTCAGACGTTCGATCAACCCGTTGCATTGGGGGTGGTAAGGGGTGGTAGTTATCTGCTTAACCTGAATGATGCGATTTACCTCTATTAGCGCGCTTACGAACTGTGTACCTCGGTCTGATAAAATCTCTTCGGGAAAACCCACTCGCGAGAAAATACCGAATAGTGCGTTAGCTACGGTGGAAGTGCTTATCGATGCTAGCGGTACAGCTTCGGGGTACCTGGTAGCGTAATCAATCACGGTTAAAATCCACTTATGTCCCCTCCCTGATGGCGGCTTAATTTCCCCAATCAGGTCTACGGCGATCCTCCTAAATGGTGTCTCGATTACTGGGGTCTCACCCAATGGTACTAGTTTTTCCGTTTTCCTGTTAACCCTTTGACAACGATCACAGGATTGGCAAAACCGGGTGACGTCCCCTGCCATTCCTGGCCAGTAAAACTCTGTCATCACTCGGGCTAGTGTTTTGGCACAGCCCAAGTGTCCAGCGGTCGGCGAATCGTGAGCCACGCATAGTACTTCTGCTCTCCGATTGCTTGGTACAACAACTTGGCTAGTTATTCCGACTCTCTCTGTCAGACAAGGATGTCCTTCTTCCAACGAAATCTGACTAAGTCACCTGACTTCTTGGAAATGTGCGTGTCTTTAAGCTCCGCCTTTTTGCGGCACTGCTCAAGGCTCGCGTCGGTCAACTGAGCGTGACTGAGCGAGTCTGGCCCACCGGCCGGTCCATTGGCCGTGTCAGTCTCCCCAGTGGCTACTTCAGTGACCCCTTTGTTGACCACTTGCGTTGCCCCCTCCTCCGTGGGCGTGGTCGCAATTTCGTCATGCCACTCGGCTCGGTAACTTCATCGTCCGACCTCGTAGCAGACGCTTCTTCTTTTCCTCGTGTTTGCTGTCTTGTCGTGACAACACAAACATTTGGATCCTCAGGTGCAGTACCATTTTCCTGTAAAATGTACTCACACCCGACAATGGCTGACGTAACACAGCCTGGTAAACAAACTGCTCGCACTCGTCCATTAACATACTTGGACTGTATGTCGACACAAGCGACCCTTGCAGTCCGTTGAGTCCCATCAGCCAATGTGATGGTTCTTGACTCAGAGGTGTAGTCCTTCTCGTGTACTAGTCTGGGATCTACTACAAGCCCAATAGAACACCCTGTATCATGTAGGACTTTTACTCGATGTCCATTAATCGTCGCAATGAACTGTGGTGCTCCGTACGGTTCAATGGCCGCTATGACTGATCGGCATTGACGCTTAATGTGTCCCGTTTTACCACACTGGTAACAGGTTATCGGTTTCTTTTCCTCACCTGTTTGTGTGCCATGTTTTTTTGCATGAGAGTGTGATGTTGACGGTTTGGCATCAAGTTTCGAATTTTCCTCCTGTTTTTCTTTGTTAGAAACAGACGGCGGTTGTTTGTTCTGTTTCTGTGGTTGAGGCGGTGGTTGAGGATTTTTATTTTGTGTTCCTCTGCTAGGTGCTACTTGTAGACCGTGTGCATTCTCGTATTGGTCGGTGGCGCGCGTCCAATCAGCTAATGTATCAGCTTCCTTTTCTCTGGTGTACGCTATTAGTGTGGGAGGTGACAAATTTATCAAAACATCTTTAACGAAATGTTCTTTGACACTTTCCGCATCTTCCGAATCTGCTTTCTCGACAGTTAACCAACGTTCTAGCAAATATTTCAATCATTCTGCGGCCTGAGTAAAACTTTCGTGATCATCGCATCGAAACGATTTAAACTTTTGCTTGTACACGTCTTTCGAGCCACGGAAATAGTTCAATAGCGCGTCTCTGTACGACTCATAAGAATTTTCTGTTATCGGTATTCTTGTGAACACTACTGAGTCTTGTCCCTTCATGAGATAGGATAACTGGTTTAGCCATTGTGAAGCCGGAAACCCAGTAAGGATAGCTTTTGTCTCGAATAGATTGATATACTCATCTATTTGGTCTTCCTTACGATTGAACACTGGAAATTGTATTTTTGCCCTGACTTCGTGAGTCTGCGGTTGTTTCCTTTCAGGAAATACTTCATTCCATGACCGGTCTGTATTCCTCAACATTTCGACTTTCAGATTAAACTTTCTTTCTTTCAATCTCGCATCTCTCTCCTCTTTCTCTTTCTTTGCTTCTCTTTCTTCCCTCCTTTCCCTCTCTTCCTTCTCCTCTTTCTCTCTTCTTTCGTACTGCTTCTCTTTCTCAGCCATGAACATTTTAGCATACTCATTTTCATCTTTGCCGAGTTCGCGAGCTAGTTCCTTCCCCTCCTTTACCCATGCTAAACGCATCTCACTCGTGATCGAAATGCTAGACATTTTCAACTTGGTTCGTAACGATTAACAATATATCAAAATTATGTTTACGTTACAATGTTACATAGATAATCAATTCACGCCTATCGAAAGGGATGTCCGATATAGTGTGCAATATGATCAATCTTGCACTCTCATATTAATCAATACAATATCATCTCAATAAATGCATGAATCAATAAATAAGTAATCCTTAATATTAATTAATATAACAATATCAATCAATATCAACAGTACAGTACAACAAGATGTACATACAGGACAAACTGTGACTTTACAAAGTTTACAAAGGAATAGAAAAGATAAAGGATAGATGAAAGAATAGATTCTAATTTCTAGCTGGTCTTGTCTAAGGGTCTCCCTATGGTTCTATAATTCGATTATGACAATCCACCGGGCGAGCCCACAATATGTGGCGGAAAGGGGGTTTCCCGTATGCGCCTTGGTTATTAATATCTTAATTAATCTCTTTCATGCCAATCGCTCACCACCTCCTAAAGGGTCTTATGCGGTCCGAGAGTGACTAGGTCAAGCCTCGAGCAGTCCGTCAGTCAATGACCATCTCCCAAGTGTTACCTGTCTCAGAATAGTGACTACACTGCGTTTATCTTGTCAGTCGTTCTATCACTATTCCGGCCCTACCACAATCTCTCATCGCTGTCAATGATGGGAACTATTTTAAAACATGTGTCTAGACCATCTTCTCAATTGTCTTATGTCATTGGCTGCCCCCACCCATCATTTAGACATGTACCTCCAAGAAATGAAGGAGGAAATAGTTTTAAAAGAAAACAATTTATTAAAAAGAAATAAAGATAACAATTTCAATAAATTTACATTGAATTCAAATCACACACTAGGCAATTCCGAAATCACAAATCTCATAAGACTTCCAGAATCACAATTAATGAAAAGATATATCTATACAGTCTCAGAATAATTATTAGAGAATTCCGTGTGATGTTATCATACAATTTAGTTAAGCGTACACAATTACTCTTCATACATAAGCCAACTACATAGTCAACACTTTAGAAAAATATAGAATTTACATAGAAGAATCAGACATAGAACAAGGAATGAAAATCACAGAAACATGTACAGATTACACAGAAAGTTCATGTAATTGAATCACCTGATTATGGCCTTGTTCTGTTGTAGCCTCGTTCTCGGCAGGGTGGCTGACAATTGAATGTCTCGTGGTTTTAGCCCGCCTGGTGACGTAAATGAATGTTCCGTGAATTACGCACAACAATTTGTCCATAGAAAGTTAAACAAAGTCTGTAATTTGTAATCCTTTCACAGACACTGATAACACATAGTCATCCACAGTTCAGTATACTCAATTCCAATGGTTAGGCAGTTTATCCACGTAGTACAAGTGGGTCAGACTCACGCTCCTTGCAGCAGCCCACTTCGTAATACCGTCTCCCTTGATGGTCCTGATACAAACAGAATCCACAAGCAGATTTACTCCACTCTGGCCCTAAACACATGTAGAGACCAAGTGGCATTACTCGTTGTCAACACTAGACAACTGGAACTTGAGATGCCAGGATCAACTGGTACAATCCAGAAATGAATAACTGGAGACAATTACGTACTGACAAGTACGCACGCACGTGTGACGTATGGACGTATGGAACTGGACGGCTTGAACTGCAATAGATCAATGTAATGGCGCATATCAGGATCATGCTTTAAAACTCTGTAATCTACACTTACATTTCCATTTCTCATTACAATTCCTTTTAACAATTTAATTTATCTGATTCTCTCTCTAAACGAAATAAAGCATTATAGTTTAAATTCGTTATATTTACAAGAAGCATGATTCAACATTATTCAAAAATCAAATGTAAAAATCATCCACAACACAATCTCCTACATCGGACATACCTTTCCTTAGTTCTGACCATGAGCCGTGCACGGGACTCCAAACTTGTATAAAAGAGTGTAGAGAATTTTGAGTCTGCTCTTTTATCTATTTTCAGAAGTCATGGAAGTTTCTAGAATTTCTTAGCCTCTGGCTATGACTTGTTTTTCTTCCTGTGCCTATTGACTCCATAGTCATGGCTGAATGCACACACATAATAGACTGAGTGTGTGTGGTGCCAGGAATATGCCCATGTTACATAAGAATTTGTGACCTGTAATTCCAACTCCCTTTATTTGTAGATATGGGTCGATGTTGTTTACGTCAAACAAATCTTACTCAGACTTGAATTGTGAAATTCAAATCAAAAATTTGATTTACAAATTTTGAAAATTAACGAAATTAATTATATTAATTAAATTAATTGGGTAATTAGCATTTTTCCGTTTACATAAAGGTTAACTACGTTGTTTCTATACCTTAAGCATTATCTTTATGCATAATGTCAGTGTTTGTGTTTTTTCTTGTAACAATCCCTTTCAAGAAATAACGAAATTGTAAGAGAGAAGAAAATAAATTCAAATATTTCAGTGTTAATTCATCCATGAAGTGAATTGGTTTCTGAGCTATAGTCTACATTTATGGAGCATCATCACGTTTACATTTTCATAAAAATGAAATCTGGGTCTTTTTCACAAATCACTCTCCCTGTTAATTGTTCACTGAAATCATTTTCATTTGGAAATTGCTACCTGAACTCACGTTCATTTCTTGAATCTTCATTGAACTCGTGTTTATTTCCAAATTGTTTACTGATTTAACATTAATTTTTTAATTACTCATTCCACTCATGCTTCTTTGCTAATTTCAAATGAACTCTTGTTGACCAAAAATCGGGCAGTGGACTCTCCAGTATTATTATTATTTTTAATTTGGCTTTTGTCGCGCGTGATTTTTCCTCTGTTTTTTCTTTTATAGTCCGACCAAGGGGAGCAACCATGTAAATACAATTAGTGTCACGCCAGATACGTGTTGTCTTAATACTTTCTAAATGCCTAAGTTTGATAATATGAATATTTTGATAATATAAATATATAAATAACAAGCTTACAATATATTTATGTATAGTATTTATCAGGAACAAAGAAGTATTTCCTTGTTTTATCAGAATCTCCTGATTCACTGATTATCGACCACTACAACCATGGTAAACATGAGGAAAGTCTACCATAGTGTGTAAGTGTAAGGAATACACTGCACACCATTCATGTATGTTAGCAAGGTATGCTGACTACATCGAGTAATTTCTGGTATAGGATTGCCACATTAGTTGTTCTGCTTGAGAGTACTATTATAGGAGAGCGCCAGATTAGCCTCAAGAGAACGTCAGTGAATCAGTATTCTACAACTTCAGGAGGAAGGAATTGACACAAAGAATTGATGTAAACAATAATTTATTATTTTGTTACTGTGACAGAGTAAATTTCCCCTCCATGCTTTTAATTTTAATTGTTATATGAGTTGCTAAATTGTCAGAGTGACCTGACCTTGGGCGCTGTTATTTTGAAAATGTCTGAGTTTGAAGTAAACAGTCAAGGGCAAGAATATTCTAGATTCGCTGAACTAATGGAAACTGAGTGAGCAGGTTTATTTTTATTATCCAATGATTTTTATTTATGAGAACGAGACCAGCCAATGGGTTGAAATTTAAGAATTTAATTATTTTAATTAGGAATTTTACAACTTAATCATTTTTGAATTGAAGTAGAAGGAATATGTTCATCTTGAAGGCAGCTTGAGTGGTGAGAGATTGGGAGAGAATGGACTTAAAAACATTTCATGCATTTTACTATGATATGCTATATTTGTGTTTAAGTAGAAATGTACTATGTGAATTAACTTTTATTACTACCAATGTTTGAACTAAGCTGTACCCATGTGGTTTATTAATATGTGACATTGTTTGATTCATTGTGTTTATTTTACCATGTGCGTGCATGGGGCTAATGAATACCATTGCAGGAATTGTAAGTTTGAAAATCGAATTATATTACGATAAACGAGAAACTTAGGTTTGCTCCTTAATTATAAGTTGCAATTATCAAATGCCCCGTTTTTTTGTTGGTTTGAGTCTCGCCCTGTGAGAGTGAGTTCAACCCTGAGCTGTGAGTCTCAAGTGGAGCCTCAAGCTCAACTTTCAAGTTTCTAGCTAGCCTTCGTTTGTTCACTAGTCATGTCTTGAGTGAACGGAATAGCACAGGAAGCTTGCAGTGTGTTGCAGAGTGTGTAAGCATAAAGAGTACGCTATGCACTATTGATGCATCAGAGCAAAATAAGCTGGTACCTTCTGGAGAATACTGATGCAGTGAAGTTAACAGAATTGCTGAAATTGTGTCCTACTTGAAGGAATGACAGGAATGGGACATTCGAAAATATAGAGCATGTCAGAATTTTCAGTGCGAGGAACAGTGTTGTGCAGGACATTTTGACATTGTGACATTGTTGCAAAGGTAAGTGAAAGACTGTGGGGGCTGACACTGTGACATTGTTGCAAACACAAGTGAAAGATTATCAAGCAGTTCTTAATCCAGATCATGTAAATTTACACATTTAACTCTAAATAACTCAATTTCTGATAATTATCCAAACGTGTGGGTTCATTAATATTGAAGTCAAGTTATCTATTTCATTGTAATTGTCATTTTTTTTAATATATTTATTGTTACATTTATTGGCCTTCTTATGCATATAGATATTGATAATCTTATATTGGAGAAGAAAGTGGGTGGATGGGGGCTCGCTAAATATAGTTTAAAAGTCATAAATTTCTTCTCCTTTAGTAAGTTGTTTTCCACTCAGAGAAACAATATGTGACTGTAAATGTTGATTTATGTTGTGGAATAGAAAACTTTTACAATGACAGAACATCCGCCAAGTGAGAGACGAGAGGTGTTTGTTGGAGGATCAATAATAAAATAAAATTAATATTCTCATCAATTGAAATTAGTTATGAAAGATTAATAATATTAATAAAAAGTATCTTAATTAACTAAGTGGTGTATGCCATGTCTAAGTTACCAAACCATGCAAAAGAAAATTGAGACAGTGCCTAAAGCAGGTTACTTAGAAACATTTATTGATTATCTCTAATAACATTTTTTGTTCTCTGATAAGAACTATCCTGTGATTTGTATTGACATTAATCTATTGAATTGTGTGTTAGGATATAAGACTGATAGATATACTCATTATCCTTGGAAAAATTTCATGTCAAGTAATCTTTTTCATTGTACTTGTTATATGTGTATTTGGATTGTTGAGTTAATAAATTTACTGTTAAATTTATTGGCATTCTTACATATATTGATAACCTTATTTTAGAGAAGAAAGTGGTGAATGGGGGCTCACTAAATATAGGTTAAAGATGGATTTGTCTTCACCTTTAGTAAGACGTTTACAACCTATGGAAATATTGTGTGATGGTAAATGTTTGTCTTTAGTGTTGTGGAAGAGAGAAAACGTTTACAACGCTCTCATATCCTCCAAGTTAGAGAGGCGAGTGGTGTCTGCTGGAGAATTATTAATAACATGAATTAAAATTCTCATCATCTGTAATTAATTATAATAATGAAAACCATTACGTAGGCGGCATTAGCATCACATACTCCAAAATAGTACCAACTGGATGAATAGTTTTTCTGACTATTAGTCTTACACTTGTTCATAAAATTTCATCCAGTGCAGGTGGACCAAAAGTTACCTAGCTGAAGTTAAGTGACTGATAAAGAAAGAATATACTTAGCAATATTTCATACAATTTTATTATTGTCGTTGATTTTAATTGGAGAATGCTTATGTAAATGAACCATTATTTCCTAGTTCACTAATTTGAATACACTGTACATCAGTGCACTTCTGATTTTTTATCCGTGCTATATTTCTTAAGGTGTGTGTATATCGAAGTAATTAAATTATTGCAGGATTTGTAAGAAAGTTGAGAATGTTTGTAAGAGAGAAATGGGTTTAGAGATTAAATATGCATGAAAATTAGTGCTGCCTTAATTTGACTTTTGCAGAGAATATCATACCATTTTTCTTTGATGCTTTAGACTAGCTTCAGACTATTGTGACTCTGCACTCTACTAAATCACGTTGGTGTGTGAATCCAGCGTTGTTGTCATCGAACTTAGTAGTAAACGTGTTGCTGTAAACCGATTCCTGTGAATTCCTTTCGAGAGACAATAACTAAAAAAAATTGATCTCTAGAATTCATAAAGATTATACTGAACATTCCTTATGGTCTGCTTGAGTAGCGCATACGTAGATTCTAGAACATTCTTCCTTATGTGCTTGATAGTGTATACCAATTTGTTTGTGAGCTCACCAAAGATTTGGTGCAGTTGTGTAATGTGCTTAGCAAGGGTACCGTCATCTAATAAGAAAGACAGCGACTTCTTGCAAACTGCGTGATAGTGAACGCATTCTAGTGACAGTGGCCATCATTGAACAGTTTATGTACATTGACTAAAATTATCTCTCCGAAACTCCACTCCACATTTCTGTGATGATTTATATCCATGAATTATATTATAGCCATGAATTATAATCAAATTCATGGATATAAATAATCAGAAATTACTACTGATGTCTATGCTAGGATAAACTGAATGATTGTCTAGCATTAATCCAAACGTTGTAAAGTGATGATATATATTTTACACTTAACAGTTGATTTAATAAATTTATTGTTTAATTTATTTACCGTCTTGCACAATTGATAGCCATCCTTTGGAGAGATAGAGGGTGGAAGAAGTCTCGCTAAATATAGATTAAAGACGGATTTATCTTCTTCTTTAGTAAGACGTTTTCCACATAAGGAGATATATTGTGACAGTAAATGTTTGTCTTTAATGTTGTGGTTAGAGGAAAAAAAATATTTACAGCTCCCGCAAATCCGCCAGGTGAGATAGATGAGTGGTGTATTCTGGAGAATTATTAATAACGTAAATTAAAATTATCATCATACGTAATTAGTTATGGATGATTAATAATAATAATATTCATAACCAATAACTAAGATAGATAGATAGATTGATTGATTGATTGATTGATTGATTGATTGATTGATTGATTGATTGATTGATTGATTGATTGATTGATTGATTGATTGATTGATTGATTTGGCTACTGGCGTTGGAGTTTTGTATGTCAGAGGGGTTTCCTTTCTGAGATTAAAAATCACTTTTTTTTGTTTGCAGCTGAATTGCATTCATCATGTTGATTGCTACGCTACTTGTACTACACATATTTCTAGGTGAGTGTGGATTTCTAGGTGTTTTCGTAATGGTGTCTAAAGAATTTGCTGTTGAATCTTTGGCTTGTGTGTAACTATAATGTTGAATATATTGTATTGGAAATGTTACTGTCCATTCATAATTAGTCATTACTTTAAAATACCTGTAATTCGATTGTCTAGAGAACCATTGTATACGAACCAATTTCAGAAAGTTTTTGTACTTCGAAATATACACGTTTCTTGTTATTTCACAATCGGTGCAAATGTACGTATTGTATTTATATGAGTATGTTATTGAAAATGATAATGTTGATTGTGGTGGTATTGATGAAGATGATGATTGTGGTGCTGATGACGACGACGATGATGATGGTGTTGTTGGATGATTGTGATGATGATGATGATGATGATGTAAAAAATAATTCGATTATCACAGATAATCCTTCTACTCCTGCTGTAAGCGAAATTATATCGACTGACGGAGAAAATTAAATATGAAAATCCAATAATTTATTTTTAAAATGCAATAAATTACATATACCAATGAACTGATTTCATAAAACGGCCTAAGCACAGGGGAATGAATGATATAGAATGTATTTGGGAAGCACGGATGTCGAATGAATTGTATGCTAACTTCGTAAGTGGGTAATGGTAGTTGGAATTATTTTGTAGGAAAGTCGATCTATGCAATAATTCTAAAGAAGTTAGATACTCTGAATAATATAAAATGCTCATAAAATTATCAAAATGTTTTATTTTATTTCAGTTTAGAATAAATGCTACAAAACGGGTAAATTATTAGTAAATGAGGAACTATTACAATAAATACTATAAATTTTACTGTGAATTTAAATCACTGAACAGAATATTCATTGTTGACAAAATCTTGCCTAAAGAAGCATGAAAACACAAAACTCTTTATACGTTTGCTATTACAAAACAATGACAATATCAATCAAAGCCCTCGGAAGAGTTATTACTAAAAGCAACATATGAATAAAAAACTGAGTAAGCCTATTGGAGAATTAAAAGAAATATTGAATAAAGGTCGATATTTATTTTAAATTGCTTCTCTGCATTTATATAATGCAATCTTCTGTTTTGAATCAATTTTCTGCATATTCCACTTATAACATTAAAGCAGTTCCATTTAATTATGTTATAATTATTCAACACTTTATGTAGTACATATAAATCTGTTTCCATGGATCTTTCAGTAATGTATTAAACTATTTTTATTACTAGTAATAATATTTATCCGTTCTCGTTTTCCAAAGAATGCTATGTGCTTACAGTTATGATCGCTAAGGTCTACGCTTATGAACGTATTAGAAGCGAATGAAAACAAATCTCTCGCGAAAAATTCCTGTGATCAAGAGTGCTCTTCTTGTGAAGTGTCACGTGTTCTGTTTCCGTTTAACGACCCTGTCCTAATTTAGGTTCTATTTATCAATATTTGTGTATTGGATAATTCCTAACATTATCGACAGCCGGACATCCTAACTTCTCTTCCCCTCATGCGACACATAGTCTAAATAAGTTAGTTGACTTGTCTTAGCAAACAATGTTATCTCCCCCTTTTATATAGATTAATATTTATGATTCTTAATCCCTTATTTCCAGTTCTAGCACCCAGTTAGCTAATGACATGGTCGGTTACAAACAAGTATGTGACAACATGGTGATATAACAATAAATAAATTTAATAAAAATAAATTTAAATTTGAAACAAAAAAATTAACAATTCAATTTCCGGGGCTAACATAGAGTGTTATTATGTGGCCCGATAAATCATTTGCTTAACCACACGACATGAGAGTGTATCTTTTGTTTCAATCAGGAACTTAACTTAGTTTAATGTCCTTTGATCAGTGGAACACACTGTGCATTGTTGTTCACTGGGTGCGACGCTGACATCACTTGGCAGTCTTAGCGGTCAGGCGGTTCAGGCGTAGACGGCGACTTTAGCATGGAAGCACTGAGCTCAGCATTAGCAGATAGCATTAGAAGTTGAGAGTTAAACTCAAGACCGACTGAAAATACATAGTTATTTATGTTACAGCATAAGTTAAATTCACTCTATTTTCATGCATACTATAGGTCCTTGTCAATATTAATTAGATTTGCTTTACTGCTACGAGAAAATTGAACAATTTTGAAAACAATATGAGAAGTATTTTGTTTTGTGTTGACCAAACATTTGCATTTAAATCGGTGTAGACTTGAACGATTATAGATGGCATTTTGATTGTTCATTTTAGGAATTGTATTTACCGGTGAACCAGACCCATGCCTTGAGACTGTTTATGGAACACTTAATGAACCGCAGAGAAGTGTTAACTATGCAGCACACGTTACAGAAACACTTATGTGTGACAATAAAGTGAGTAAGAAATGGTATCGCTTTACCAGCGACTCTGGAGGCACAATGCCCGAAACTTGTGTGCCACTGTTTAAGGTAAAGTGATTTTCAAGTGCATGTTTCTTTCTTCCAATTTTCATATACTTTGCAGGTTATTTTTTCTTCTTCTAGGGTATGCAGAATAGCCGCATATATATTGTTGGTTAATTTAAATACAAATATGTAATTTTATATTTAAAACTGTCATATATTATTTAATACAAATACGTTGTTTAGGAAAAATACGCTCGGCTTATGTAAAAATTAAAATAAATTATTAAGTTTAACTAGTTATGAAATCCATTTTAATATAGAAAATGGAACAGGATCCGACCTTAGAACATATAAACAATTTTATGACTTAAAAGAAGGGTGTATTTATTAAAATATTTCTTTAAAAGATCAAAGAAGAAAAACTAACTTCTACCCAGGTCATCCCTATGTTTATCCATCTGAATAAAATATATAAACATAGAAAATAATATAGCGACTTTAAATTTAATAGTTAAGTTTCATTTACTAACAAAGATAGGTACTCGCTTGCTTGCTTGCACTGAACTGTGTGTGTGTGTGTGTGTGTGTGTGTGTGTGTGTGTGTGTGTGTGTGTGTGTGTGTACGTAGGAATACATTTTTACTCATTAACTCTTGTATAAAATATTAAAGTCGATTTATTACTACTAAAGTCATTAGGATAATGCATGCTGACATTCCTGTTCAGCAGGATGCTTTCTGATATTCAGTGATAAAGGCTTTGACTGATAGCACTGCTGTCTTTTTTAGTTCTTCGGCAATCTCCTGATTATCTTCCCTTCTCCGTCATTCTAACTTTACTTTGAGTGTTTCACGTGTATATATTTTTATTCGTTTTCCTTTCGTTGCTTGACCCTGTACAATTGCTTAAGTTATAACTAAATAAATAATAAGCAAATGTTTAATGATTACCTTTTCCGCTAATTGTTTACCTTAATAAATTATCCCTGGTTGTTTAGATTGAGTTTGTGAGAGCTAATGTGGCTTTGAATGTGAATGTTTACAAGCCTTTATATGTATTTCACTCTTTAAACTTATTTAGTCTTAATTGTATAGTCTTTTAGATCTCAATAAACTGTTCAACTGTTATTGTCAATTAGTGCGGCACACGAATGCCAATATGGCTGTCAGGCGGACATCCAACAGTGACAGAAGAAATAGTGGACCGTACGCTTTGCATTCATTATGACCCGACCTTGGCAGACTCTGCTTTAGAGAATGAATGCTGTGGCTACGAGATGACAGCAAGAGTGAAGAATTGTGGACAGTTTTTTGTATATGAGCTGGACCAGGTCCCAGAGTGTCCCATGGCGTATTGTGCAGGTAACAACTGTCATATAATGGGAAATCCTCCCACATATTTTTAATTTTAATTTTAATTTCTCCTCTTCGAATTTAAAATGTTCTATTATATGTAATTTGTATATTTTGGAAATGTTGTGATAGTGTTAATTCTTAATTGAGAATCCAGGATGGACAGAATTGTAGGTGTGTTAAGCTGTTTTGATTGATGTGTAAGCATTGAGTAGTAGGCGTAAATAGGGTTATTGTTATTTTTTCTGTGAGAACACAAGCTTCTTAGCATCTGCTCAGTAAAGAAAAATGATGGTCGCTTTAAACGGATTAGATCTCCGCCCGTCTCGTTTAGGCCTAATTTTGCAATTTTTAAGCTGATGCAACTGGTAACTTGTTTTGGATAGGTAATATGTGAGAAATTCATAAATATTGATTAGCTCTCTGTGTGCTCCTAAATTCGATTGACTAAAAGAGTGAGTCAAGGTAGAGATTGACGTGATCTCTAGTCGGAGAAAGTAGGGTGCAAATTCGAACTCTTTACTCTTTGTAACGAACTCTTGGCGAGGCTTTAAACACTGTATCGAGTCCCTTAACAGAACGGGTTGTAAAAGAAACAAAGATTCCCCTTAGCTAGAAAATTTAAAATATCTATGTAGAGTATGAATGCCTGGGATTTATTAGGAAATGTTAGTATATACTTTATCTCCTATTTGAGTTGCAGAGACTTATGCAAAATTAAGTATTTATTACTGTAGCATTTTGCAGTATATTTAAGATCTGCAAATACGTGTGTTTCAGGGTTTCATTTGTCTTAAGTCTATATTGTGAGCTTTGGATACCTACGTTGTGTTATTCAAATGAAGTGTCCTGTTGAGCATCTGCTAGCTTTTCTGTCGTCGTGTGACGTATCTTGTGAGAGTTTCCAGTTTCTGGATAGTGACCACATTGCAAAATATCATAGACAGATAAATACCTTTAGTTTCAATGCCTGTGACGAGAAAATAGGACACAATGTATTTTGCTTTGCTCTTTTAATTATTGTTAAACTTTTCTTTTAATTAATTTTATTTCAATTTCGCATTTCTGTTAGTGCAGGGTAACTTATTTTTATTTGTTGTCGTAAATTGTAATACCAATTTAATTATAACGTTTTGTTCTATGTTCATCTACTCATCCTTCTATTATATCCATTTTTTTCCGTTTATTACTGAGTGGTGGGGGACGAGTCAAATTGACATGTTTGTACACCAGCATATCGGCGTGACAACTGCTATGTATAACCAGAAGTATGTAGTCTTCATCGATACATGTAGATGTTTCATATCATTAACTAATAATATTTGGTATAATGCATTATTACAAAGTCACCCCATAGTACTTCACGAAGACCATGATGATATTATATTGTACTTTTAAACATTTCAAGGTATGATAAGCCACGCGATGACAGGTTTAATATTATTTGAAAGTTAGAAGAGCTCAAGCAAACAATTACGTACCTAAAACTAAAACGTAAGATCTAATAGTTAGAGTGACGCCTACGCCACACTAGTCACTGGTTACGATTATTATTGCCAAATAATCACCTACAACTAATCACAAGTGCTGAGAATCTTCATTTATGTTATTAATAATTTTCCAGAAGACACAACTCGTCTTTCCCACTTGGCGGATATTAAGACAAACATTTACCACCACACACTATTTCCATAGGATGAAAACTTCGTACTAAAGGGGAAGACAAATCCCTCTTTAATCTCTATTTAGTGAGCCCTCATCCACCTACTTTCTTCGGTAACATAATATTATCAATATTCATTGAAAAGTCAATACATTTAACAATAAATATATTAAAACAGCAATCAAATATACAAATGACAAATGCAAAAAATATATTACTTGACATAGATATTTTTATGAACCCACATTCGCATAATTCCTATGTTTGACAGTTTTATACTAAAATACATTTCAGTAATATGTCTATACAAATCACAGGATAGTCATATAAGTGAACAAAAATGGAGTTATTAAAGATAAGTGATGATTTTATATAACCTTATTTAACTGCTGCCTCAATAATTCTTCCACCTGCATTTTGATGACAAGCTATTGTCATCACTTATTACGTCAGTTCTTGTGTATCATAGGCACATGGAAAACACTGTTCTCCTACTTAAAGTTAACCTGGGCGCTTCTTTTTGCCATATACACTCCTTCAAGCAGAACAATAAATGTTGTGATGTAAAACAACTTCTCTACTGCCAACACATATCAGCAGAGTGTAGTGTTTTCTTACACTTACGTGCTGTTCCTGCTTTTATCAGGGATATTAGTAGCGGTAAATAAACAATAAATCAGGAGGTTCATATAGCACGTAAATGGGATGCTTTGTGTCTGAAAAAGATAATCAGGGAACAAAAACTAACTTATCCAGTTTACCACTGTATAACTCCATTTTATCTTACATTCCAGTCTCAACTTACAGTTTCCTGCAACAGTATTTATTAGCCCGATAAACGCAAACAGCATAATAAATACAGCATATAAAAACAATGGTGGGCGATAGTGTACTACACTCGAGCATCTTAGGTCTGAAACATTTGTAGGAATAATTGTCTACTCACATAATACATTTACATCTACTACTACTACTACTAATAATAATAATAATAGTAATAATAATAATTACTGACTGCAAGAAACGAAGAACAAATCTTGCAATGACATGGATTGACTATCAACAGGCCTATGACTCAGTCCCACATTCATGGATAATTGAAACATTAAAATTGTACAAAGTGGCGCCATCAATACAGAACCTAATTCAGGAGTCAATGAAAAAATGGAAAACCACCCTCACATGCATATTGCAGACATAACTATAAATTGCGGAATCTTCCAAGGCGATTCCCTATCACCAGTGCTGTTCTGCATTGCCCTAAATCCTCTCAGTCAAGTGATCCAAAAAACAGGATTAGGATACACAATGAAAGCAGGTTATCAGCCATTTACTGTACATGGACGATCTCAAGCTGTTCGGAGAAAAATGAACGTGACATCACGTCACTGATCAATACTGTCAAGATCTGCAGTGAGGACATTAACATGAAATTCGGCCTTGAGAAATGTGGAGGAATTGTCATCCAGAAAGTCTAGGTCAAAACAACAGAGGGCCTACAATTCGACATCGGAAAAATCAACGATCTTTCAATGGAAAAGGGATATAAATCCTTGGGATACTACAGCATCAAGAAAATATGCAGAGAGAGGTGAAGTTCAAAGTTAAGAGAGAATATATGAAAAAGGGTTAGACAAGTCCTGAAGTCCAATCAAAATGGGGCAAACAAAATACAAGCCCTTAACGCATATGTAATACCTGTAGTAAGCTACACATAGTATGGTAAGTCGAACGATTAAAAGCTACTGACCGACCGTATCACAGGAAGGAGCGAGCACGTAAGCGTGGGGTTTGCCGCCCATCTCGATATAGCCTTTTTCATTTGCCTCTGTGAATGTTATGTCAGTGGGCAGATATCATCTGCACAGAGCGCCTGGACAAGTGGGTCAGTAGGTGCTGCTTTATTTCGAAGTGCGCGCAGTGTAAACATTACCAGTACTAATTTATAGTGCTGTGGTATTGTGTATTTTTTAATCATTCTTTACTATGATATGCATTTGTTAATTACCATAGACAGTTATATATCTAGATATGAAATAGTTTATATTTTTAATTGAAATATTTTTATATGAAGAATAATGATTTTGCATTTGTGTATTTTGTAAGTCAAATGTGTGTGAATGCTTTTCCTACAGCCCATCAATACATGTTTATTTTATAATAGGTCTAAATCTTTAGATTATGTATTAGGAAAGGTTTGTGTATTAAAGTACAATTATAGTAATTTTATTTTATATTTGATTTTTAGTATAACTCTTAGTAGTCTGATGGCAATTTATATTAAACAGAGGTACGAAAACAGAAATTATTTTTAAAAGCCTTTCCTGCTAGAGTTTTGTGTTTGGCCTAAGGGGTTTTCCGGGAAGGCCAATCTCATAGAATAATTAGCGTGTGTGTGTGTGTGTCTGAGAGAGGATTGCTGTACATGAGCGGAATAAAGCATCCTCTTTTACTGTTGCTGCCCGTTGGTGTGAATGAATTGAACCTACCCTATCCCAATAGATTGGACAGGAATGAAATAAATGAACTGGACAGAAAAACAAGAAAAACTACTCACAATACATAAAGCCTTACACCCCAAAGCAGATGCAGATAGGCTCTATGTATCTTGAAAAAAAGGGAGGCCGAGGTCTCAAGAAAATCAAACCTGTCATTGAAGGAGAAGTCATTGGTCTTGTGGACTACATTTGGAACAATAACAAAGATGATCCACTGATGGAAGCAGTAAATATGAGTGGACTATTCCAACCCCCAGAAACAGACAAAGAAACATGGAAGAAAACATTGAAGCAAGCACTAGCACTTACCTGGAGCCAAAAACATCTCCATGGCCAGTATGTATGATAAGCCAACGAAATATCAACAAAGTAATCAACGTACAAATGGTTGAAAGAGGCAGGATTGAAAGCAGACACAGAAGCACTAATAACAGCTGCACACGATTAAGCACTCAACACCAAATCTCACAAAACGAAAATCATGAAAATCTCAAATGATTCCAAATGTAGACTCTGCAAATCCATGAGACAACAGAGCACATATTATCTGGATGTCAGGTTCTGGCTGGAACAGAATACACCAAATGACACAACGAAGTGGCAAAACATATACATAGAATTCTGTGTGAGAACTATGGCATAAAAACCCCAGAAAGAGCATGGATGCACCATCCAGAAGCAGTCACCAAAACAGAATAAGTCAAAATACTGTGGGACTTCGAGATAAGAACAGATCAGGGTATCCCTGCACGAAGACCAGACATTGTAGTTCTCAATAAGGCCAACAGAACAGCAACAATCTTTGATATCGCTGTTCCAAGTGATAGAAACATAAAAACAAAAGAAAGAGAAAAAAATTAAAAAATACCAAGACCTCAGACTAGAAATTCAGAGACTGTGGAATGTAAAAGCAGAAGTGATACTTATAGTGATAGGAGCCTTGGGGAACATAACATCTGAATAAACACCCTGTAACCACAGACTCACTCCACTACTTAACGCAGCGCTCCTCATAAGTGCCCACATCCTCCGTAAAACCTTGGATCTCCCAGAATCTTGGTAAGATTCCGAGACCTTGGATCACAACTGACAGTCAAAAACAGAATTCGTTGAAAGAGGTTGAATAATAATAATAAGATATGCCTTTTTACAATGAGTTCTTTTGACTTTCATTTGTGAAACAAGGTCTCAGAATCCTACTGAGATTCTGGGAGATCTAAGGCATTATGGAGAATGTGGGTACTTCCAAGGAGAACTGATTTTAGTAGTGGGGCGAGTATGTGGTTTCCAGGGAGTTTGTTCAGATAGCCCTCTTACTCATCTCTTATGTTCCCCAAGGCTCCTATCACTAGAGATATCTCTAATCTGAGATCTTTTCTACTTTGACACTTTCTTTTGCTTTTATGTTTCTATCCATGCTCTTTTTAGTGGTGTTTATGCCGTAGATCTCACAATGACTTTTATGTATGACTTTTACAACTTCGTTGCATCTTTTGATGTATTCTTTTCCAGCCAGAACCTAACATCGAGACAGCATATGCTATGTTGTTTCATCCAAGAATCTGCACTTGGAATCATTTGAGATGTTCATGATTTTAATTTTGTTTGATTTCATGTTCGGTGCTCGATCTTGCTTAGCTGTTAAGAGTGCTTCTGTTTCTGCTTTCGAACCTGCCTCTTTCAACCATCTGTATGTTTATTGTTTTATTGATGTTTTATCTGTTTGTCATGCATTCTTGAGATGTTTTGGGCTATAGATTTTTGCTAATGCTTGTTTCATTGTTTCCTTCCACGTTTCTTTGTTTGTGGTGGTGGTGGTGATATACTCAACCCGTCTTGGACCTTAGTTTTGGATCTTAGCTTGGAGTTGGAGCCTGATAACTGGTGATCCCAAAAGACTAGGAACCAGGATAACTCCAACTTGATATATTCAATATGGAGGCATTATCCGCAGTCTACGCCAGGTGTCGTAAATGGACAGTGAAGGGCCACAAGAAGATATTCACTGTATGACGTCAGGACTGTACCGAATCAATCAAATACAACATATTCAACTATTGCATGAACATTAAAGGTTAAGTCAATATATTCCATTGAGGTACAGAACTGAGAGACAGGCATAATTGTTCATTTCTTCTTTTTATTTAATTGAATTGTTATTAAATTTATTGTTATCTTACCTGTTGTTACATAATTGTTTGTAGCACGACTGGATAGCTAACTGGGGGCTGAGCTGTAATCATGTACGGGCGCCAGTGATGATTTTTTAGAATAGGAAAATGGGTTAGTGCAAACGGACGCGCACTTCAAGTGTTAAGGAAAACTAGACTCAGAAGCAATCAGTCAAATCTAAGTCAGAATCAACATGAGGATATATTCATAGAAGCATATTTCTATGTGGACACCAGACACTATATTTTTTTGTATGAAGGGGACATAACTGTTGCCGAATAGTTTTCAAATTAACCTTGTAGCAGTAGTGAGCTACGTAGATGGATTTGTTGAGTGATTCATTGTAGAGATCATCGTTTGTAGATAACAGATGTCTCTATTTTTTCAAATATTAATTATCTTACATTTAGTGAGTTATAATCAGATAAGAAACGGAGTGCTAGGTCAAAGAATTATTGCGTAGAATAGTTTGTGAATTGCGTGCGATCAACGACCTTAGATCTAAAATTATTTTTTCATGATTATACGATGTAAGATATTTTTATAGTGAATTGATTCTAATGCCTGCATAATTTGAAGCTGAGCGCTTATTATAGAAATAAGGTGCTTATTTTGGCGGGTAGTGTCATATATATGACAAATATATATTTCTTCAAATGTTTGAAATAAGGTGCTCGTATATAGTATGCTAAAACTTGACATTGTTCTAATGATGCGTGTATCAGGCTAATACATATTGTTGAAGGAAACTGTAATTTGAGACTTGAATGTAAGAATGGAGGTAAAAATGGATATACTGGAATTTAGTAATTGTTTCCTGATTATACTTTTACGGGGATTAAGCAGCTTTTCCATGTATTATTTGAATCTCCTGGTTTACTGATTATAAACCACTATGACCATGGTAGACATAGAGGAGGCTCTACTGCAATGTGTAAATGTAAAATTACACTGCACTCCATTGATATATGGTGGTAAGATGTGCCAACTACAATGAGCAATTTCTGGTTTAGGGAAGTTGTTAGAAATTGCTACAATTGTTGCTCCTCTTGAAGGAGCTGACATGGCAAAAAAGGCGCCCAGGTTAGCTTCGAGAAAATAGCAGTGTATCAGTGTTTTCAATGTGAGGAGAAAGCCATGTAGAGTTGACGTGGACAATAACTTGTGATAATGTTGCAAAAGTTAATGAAAGACTATCGAGACTGCACTTGAACCAGGTTACATAGTAGCTATTATCACTTATCTGAACTCCATTTGCATTTTCATGATATAAGATTGTGTACTACAAAACTTATTTGACCATTGATTCATGGAAAAATTGAAGTCATGTACTCTTTCCAATTGAATTTGTTATATGTAATTTGATTGGTGATTTAATAAATTTATTGTTAAATTTATTGACCTTCTTGCATAAAATGATAACCTTGTGTTGGAGAAGAAAGTGGGTGGATGGGCTTCGCTAAATATAGATTAAAGGCGAATTTGCCATCTCCTTTAATATATGTTTTCTACCTATGGAAATATTGTGACTGTAAATGTTTGTCTTTAATGTTGTGAAAGAGATAAAACGTTTACAGCACCCACATATCCGCTACGTAAGATATGAGTGGAGTCTGCTGGATAATTATTAATAAATAAATTATAATTCTCATCACTTGTAATTAGTTATGGATGATTAATTAATAAATATTAATAGCCATGAACTAAGTGGCGTTAGCGTCCAATGTTATATATTGTATTTGTCATCTTAAAACGGAAATATATAATGACTCATCCCCGAAGATAAATATCAATTTGTCATGTCTCTTGAAGTCTCTTTACCAATTTTCCACTTCAGCAGATTTTCAATTAAATGAAAATAACAATCATTTTACGATTGTGGGTAGTGTATCTTTTAATATTTTGTTTGTATTATAATTAAACAAATTGCTAAAGTTAGATTGATAAACCACTGCTCTTGTTTGAAATAAATGTCTTTTCTCACAGGTGATGGACAACCCTGCCCAAAGGGGCAGTCTGGATTTACTCCAAGTTGCACGGGTATGAACTAATTAATTATATTTACTTGCATCGTGCTGTGTGAAGAAAGGTCAAAATACAATAAAAATATTGATACTAAATTTTAAATGACATTGATGGCTCATGGTGTCGGTTCCACAAGGTATACAACAATTGCGAGTCTGAGCGCTAAAATGTACACTTGCTAAGATTATTTTGAAGCACGATGTGCATTGCAGTGCCTTTGTATTATTGTAAACTATGAAATTTTAACTGTTCAGTTTTTTAATAAAAAAAACTGTATGCAATTTTAATATATTCTGTGAACGTTTTATAAATTTTGTGGGTTGAAATGTTGAGAAAAATATAGGAATAAAGACTTGTAGTCTTCATAATTCAGATCTAGCATTGCGTTCCATGGTCTGGTTGTGTAACCAAAATGTGCAGAAAAATTTCGTTGTACCTGTATCTATCTAACTACAGTTTAAATCGATCCATTCACATTTCCTTCTCCAAATTTTTTTACTTCAAGTATTAAATTTTAATCCTTTAGTTCTTATTTAGCAAATATTCAGAGCTAAATGCTGTATTTTTTCCTGAAGTTTTGTATTTTTATAAAGTGATGTACACATAACGCTTTGAAATAAATTTTAGTCTAAGATATAAACGTCTACAAAACGTTCAGATAACTAATATATTAAGGAATACTTTGTAAAGCAAGAGGTCTGCGTAAGATTATATTCACAGTATTGAAGCTGATCTCCTTGTAGTATTTAGGCATCTACATATTGAAAAAGTGCCCCAAGAATGATTATTATATTTATATTTATTTTTACCTTAACTGGTGTGCAAATTCACAATGAAACATGGTATACCAATATCTACTGCTAACGGTAAGCATGAAAATCATTTTTTACTTGAGTTCTGATTTTTTAAAAAAAAGTATAATAATTTATTGTTCATTAATGTGGAAAACAGTATTATGTAGCATAAAATATATAATATTGTGAAATATATTTATTTTTTAAGCTAATATACTGATTAATAATGCTTGACTATTAAGAATGCCTTATTAGGAATTATTTGACTAGGTATGAAACTTATTGTGTTCACTATTAGTTGTGATGACTTTTATTTACCATATTACCGGTGATGAGTATTAACGTTTACGAGACTGATTGTGATGACTTATATTGTACAGATGTCTATCCTATATTAGCGGATCGGCCATTGCTGAAGGGTCCTAGTATTGAAGGTGACAACTTCTATTTTTATTGTGAGTTCCCCACAATCAAGTCTTATAATTATCAGAAGTTTGACGTTAAATGGACCGTTAACAGCAAACTACTTCCAAACAGTCGAGTCACAACCAATGAAACTTCGGTTAAACTAAATGGCTCTCTTCTTAAAGGTTATTTGCAATCAACAGTAAGTATTATTTTTACACATTTTCAAATGATCAGTTATAAAGACACTTAACAATATCTACATTAGCAAAGTATCTTTAATGATTACTTTAGTATTATGTATGCATATCTACCGAAAATGATTAAGTAGTAAAGATTTCAATAACAAAACAATACCAAATAATAATTATTAACGAGTGTGACACTCATGTTTGATTCTGTTAATTTTAATGTTTTTGGGTTAATACTTAATTATTATTTTTGTAGCTTTAATTCTTGCATAATAGTGAACTAATTTTGTAGTTACATAAAACGCACGGAAATTACTACTGACTGTTTCAGTAAGTGAATGGATCTGTGAACAGTGTTAAAATGACGATAGCAAATCATTCCTTTTCTATTCCATAACCATTCCTGTATCAGAATAGATTCAATCTGATGAGAGACTGTTTATATGTTTCAAATTGAACTTTATAGTGAACAGTGCAGATTGCACAGTTATGACAAAGTAGGGAACACAGGTGTTTTATTGTACAGTCTTCAGTGAGGTTCATGGGGTTTTGATTGCTACTCACTTTTCACGTGTTCAGAATTATCTAAATAATACATCGTATGTGGAGCAGAGAGTATTTTATTTCTTGACAAAGTATTGGGGATATATTATTATTATTATTATCCAGCCTCTTTCCACGACTTCTGTTTTGACTGTCGGTTGTGATCCAAGGTCTCATAATCTTACCAAGATTCTGGGAGATCCAAGGTTTTCGGATGATGTGGGCACTTCCGAGGAGCGCTGCTTTGAGTAGTGGAGCGTGTCTGTGGTTTCCAGGGAGTTTATTCAGGTAGCCTTCCAATTCAGATGTTATGTTCCCCAAGGCTCCTATCACTATAGGTATCACTTTTGCTTTTACATTCCACAGTCTCTGGATTTCTAATCTGAGGTCTTGGTATTTTTCTATTTTTTTCTCTTTTTTTTGTTTGTATGTTTCTATCACTTGGAACAGCGACATCAATGATTGTTACTGTTCTGTTAGACTTATTGAGAACTACAATGTCTGGTCTTCGTGCAGGAATCACCCGGTCTGTTCTTATCTCGAAGTCCCACAGTATTTTGACTTCTTCTGTTTCGGTGACTGCTTCTGGTTGATGCATCCATGCTCTTTCTGGGGTTTGTATGCCATAGTTCTCACACAGATTTCTATGTATGTGTTTTGCCACTTCATTGTGTCGTATGGTGTATTCCAGCCAGAACCTGACATCCAGATAGTATGTGTTCTGTTGTCTCATCCATGGATTTGCATTTGAAATTTTCATGATTTTCGTTTTGTGTGCTGTGGTGTTGAGTGTGTGATCTTGTGCAGCTGTTATGGGTGCTTCTGTTTCCCTTTCAATCCTGCCTCCTTCAACCATTTGTACGTTGATTGCTTTGTTGATATTTCGTCGGCTTGTACATATTGGCCATGCAGAGGTTTCTGGCTCCAGGTATATGCTAGTTCTTGCTTTGTTTTCTTCCATGTTTATTTGTCTGTTTCTGGGGTTTGGAATAGTCCACTCATCTTTACTGCTTCTATCAGTGGATCATCTTTCTTGTTATTCCAGATGTAGTCAACAAGGCCAATGACTTCTCCTTCAATGACATGTTTGATTTTCTTGAGATCTCGGCTTCCCATTTTTCGAGATACATAGAGCCTGTCTACGTCTGCTTTGGGGTGTAAGGCTTTATGTATTGTGAGTAGTTTTCTTGTTTTCCTGTTCAGTTCATTTATTTCATTTGATGTCCAACCTATGATACCTCCAGTGTAGCTTACTACATGTATTGCGTATGCATTAAGGGCTTGTATTTTGTTCGCCCCATTTATGGCATGTAAACTTTTTAATATTGGCCTATTGGCTGATCTCGTGCTCGTAAATCACAACCATTGATTAAATACAACTACTCACTAATTTGAATTACAGCAATAATCTAGAATATTCTTGCCTCGAGTGTTTACTAAGATATTTTCAAAGATACCATCATAAGAAGTGCCCATAGTGTAGTTACTCTGAAATTTTAACAATATGTATTACAATTTAATTTTAAAACAGGGAGAGGCAAATTTACTCCCCAACATATATATATATATATGTTGGGGAGTAAATATATATATATATATATATATATATATATATATATATATAGAGAGAGAGAGAGAGAGAGAGAGAGAGAGTCCAACAGTAATCAGCCATCATGACTGCATCCCAGTGTCCCTGATACCTGGTCTCCATTTCTTTCATATCCTGATGAAATCTCTCCCCTTCCTCGTCGCTCATTGATCCCAGATTTTCAGGAAACCGATCCATATGTGAGAATAAGTAATACATTTTGATGCTCAAGTTGCATCCAAGATTTCTGAAAGCAGTCCGCATATTGGCAACAGGCTCTACATAGTTCCTGGACTTATTGTTGCCAAGAAAGTTTTTCACGACCAGAACAAAAGCCTTCCACGCATCCAGTTCCACTTCATTCATTGAGTTTTCAAACTCTGGATCTCTGATTAGCTTCGGAATTGTGGACCATCAAAAATGCCAGCTTTCAACTTCTCAATGGTCAACCCTGGAAAAGCATGGCACAAGTAAGCGAAACAACCACCATCCTTGTCCCGATCTTTGGTGAACTGTTTGATTAAACCAAGCTTAATGTCAGCGGTGGGAAAATTATCTTGTCTCTGTCCACCAGAAGGTTGTTTATGAGGTTCTTTGCTTTGCAAAGTACCAATTCCTCCCGTACAGGCCAGTTCTGCTTCGTGTAATGCTGTGCTTTGTCTCTACTATCCCATATGCAAAGAAAGCACGGGTACTTGGTGAATCCAGACTGTTGTCCACGCAAAAGGTTTACCATCTTCAGGTCAACACAAAGTAACCAACCATGCTGATCATAACGAATTTTCCTCAGCACGTCCTTCACCGCTTCATACTTATCCTTCAGTGTAGTCGAGTGAGTTAGAGGTACAGAGGCAAACTGGTTACTATTAGAACACATTTCAGTGATCGCTTGCTGCTGTCAATGAGCAATCTCCAATTTTCAGGTTTATACTGTGGCACTCCAAGCTTGTGCAGAAGCTGCGCAATATCTGTACAGTACACCAGGTCCTTCTCTGTAGAGAAAAAACTGAGATACTCTTGATGTCTGTTGCGGTAGAAGGTGATGCGAACACTGTCAGAAAGGACGTTTTTTCCTCAATGCCAACAGTTCAGCAGATGACTTTGACAAACTGAGATCATGAACTAAATCATTTAGCTCCTTTTGCAAAAAAGTATTTGAAACATCATCATCAAGAACCACTAACTCTTCTTCATATTCTTCAACACTAGAGAAATCTTCTTCACTAATGTCGGTAAGTTATCCATGGACAGGTACTGAAATTTCATCACAATGAGCTACTGGACGACGTGCTGATTCAAGATCAAGATACTTAAGGCTGCTCCTGTTTTTTCTGTTAATGCTAGTCACATCAATAGCACAGAAGAAGCAGTCAGTGACGTAGTTTGTCGGTTCCCTCAAAACCATAGGAATTCCAAACTTCAGACAACTCTTCTTACGCTTGGTCCAACGATGAAGATTTTCGGTGCATGTCTTGCATATCATTTGTGGCGCCCAAACTTTATCCTGATCACCATGTTTCATACCAAATTAAGCATGGTATGCATGCTTTATAAAACCTGTTGCTGTATTCTTTTTAGGTTAGGAACATTGGTGTATTCACCGCAGATGTAGTAAAGTACATCGGTTTTATTTTTGCAATGTCTTCTGGCTGATTCCATTTCATTACCTAAAGAAGAAAAATATCATTTATATCAAAATTATCTTATGTAACCTCTTCATAATTATGTAAAACAAATTATAATTTGTTTATGTGTAAAGAAATAAGAAAGAAGTTTACATCATATAAATAGAAAATATCCTTATATGTAAAAAAAGAACAAAAAACAAAAAAATAATGTCGCAATAGATCAAAATGTTGATAAAAAAAGATAGCTCAAAAAGATGACCCGATTGATCAAAACCGATGTCATTTTTGGATCCAGCACAATAAAACTGTCATAAATACGTCAAATATCTTAGCAAACTTGCTGTTGCCCAGTGTTATCTATCAATAAATACTGTCAGAAATAAAGTTGATGTGTTTGACACGCTTAGTCCAGAAGACATATTTCTAGCTGCGTATATCAGTCAAGACTGTTGAATACTCATTTTCTATTTATTACAATAGTTTACATGAAGAGGAATATTTGATTATCTGATGAAGTTATGTCTGTTAAACTGATCAATATATCACGAAACTTATATTAACTTTTAACTCTAAAGATGTCTCTATTTCCAGCTGACTGATTGCAAAGTATTAATTTATTTTTCTTATATACGTTTGAATTATCTGGTTTGTTCATATTTTTCTTTGTTTAACTGATTTTTCGTTCATCAACTTATAATAAAATGTGACCACTACTTGTGAAGTGCCAATAAAAATTATACAATTAATTGTGAAATGTGTAAACTTTATTTTAGGTTGAACACAAACAATAAACTTACTTGTATGGTACGCCGACACCAACGTTCATGATTGATGGCATTAATCATGTCTGCTTGAACGTCACATAAACAGTCAGATAGAACTTACGATCGATATATGTATAAATATATTTATATTGAATTGGCATGTTATTTGTTAAAATAACAATTGATTTGATAAAGAGTTATTAAGTTTTTATAAATTTAATTTGAAATGGAATATACTCCAATGTAATCACATTAATATTTGGCTATGAACTAATGCTCGTATTCACATTGATTTATTCACATAGTGAATTTGATAGGGTGAATATCCAACTATTTTCTTTTTAAGTTATATAATATCAGTAACATCGATCTATTTAACCATTCATTATATATATCTATACAACATTCAAACCCATCCATATATCCAATCATTCTTTATATCGCATTTCATCAGCATTGCAAACACCATCCATTTACTCAAAATGAATGTGTATTGCAAATATTCAGCTATACTCGCATGCATGCATACACGTGTGCTTAAACAAACACATATACACACACTGACTTAAACACACACGATATTTGTTCTTGATTTTCATGCACGTAAAATATAATTAAAATATGATGATTATTGCATGTTTTCCTTTCAAATTCAGGTTGGATGCTCAGTTAAATCCTATTTCGCCAATACACCAGAAAATGCAAGTGACTGGATTGATAGTAGCAATACCTATTCGGCTGAAATTAAGGTACTTAGAATTAAAGCTTCGAGTATTAATTAAAATTGATAAGAATTATTAATAACTGGAATCGAATGTAAAAGATAACAAGAAAGAGAGAAAATGGCATTCGGGCAGATACATAAAGAGATAGGATGACAGTAAAATAGATAATTAGTAAGATATTGTGCAAGAAAGACAGATTTGTAAAGGAGGGATATAGAGAGAGACAAACAAGGATAGTGCAACCCACCCCTAAGTCTGCTACCACATTACTTGCAATGGGGAGATACTCCACACGGGATCATATCGCATGCAGGGGATATGATTTTGAAAACAAAAGTGATCTTTTCTATCATTATGCCCGCCCTGGGGTTACGAACTTTAACAGTTCATTATAAAACACCCATAATTAAATATGTCATACATTATTAACGAGATAATTAATCTACTGTACACAAAAATAATATTTTCAAATTTCAAACAAACTGTTCATTATAAATATGGTTTGTTCATTCAAATCCTTTTTAATTCATCCATTCACAGCTAAATGAGAAGAAAGATGTAATGGAACAAAATAAATAATAGCAAACCACATGCTTTATCTAAGTCAAAAAACATTAGTGTTCAGCGGAAGATCAGGTTAATATACTTGGCCTTCCAATTTACCCTATTAACATTCCAGGGCACTCTAATTTTGAATATATTTAATATTAAACACCGCAATATCGGCCTAGGTCGAGAGCGCTCCTCATAAATTAAGTAAATAAGAGATAGAGAATATAGTGATCGTTAAACTGTAGCTTAATGTACTTTACATTGATGTGAAATTTTCTTCTACTGAACCTGGGAATGTCGTGATATCAATTCATCTCGCACCAAAACGTTTAGTGTTGTTGATCTTTCTAACCTTGTCTTCCTTGGATCATTGCAACTTTCTATGCATACACGCCAGACGTTCAACAAAAGAAAATACTTTTGATTTCAAACATAACTCGCTTATATATATGACAAACATCAGTAATTGTTCTGACAAAAACTGATTATTTAAACCAGTTTCAATCAAACAAATGACAAATATATTCAAAAGAGAAACTCTCATATTTCTTAACTGAATTAAATAGGTAAACTAACTCCAATTCATTAAAACTGTATTTGTTTTAAAAATGAAAAACTGCATAGTCCAGAAAATAGTTTGTACAATCCGATAAACCTCATTTCAATAAACTATATTCAATCTTTGGGCTCTATGTAGTTCTTAAAAAGAGCCCACAACCGTGTAGAGCTATGCTGTATTTTACTTTCTGTATTTTAATTCTCTGATTTAATGCGCACACAAAATTACTGGATCTATTTATCACTGACCATTTGCGTGTTTAGATCTCGACCAAAACTTCAATGCCAGATTCTATTTTTTTTAAAAGTGTACTAAGAGCAGCACTTCATCTCAAACAAGCAAAGATTGTTTATCAAAATGAAACCCCAGAACATCCTAATATCAAATGATTCGTTTCTGCTAGAGCAGTTTAGACGCAGCACTAAATTTCTATTTTAGTTGTCGTTAAATAATACTACATTTGTATGTTAACACATCTTTCAGTGGCTCAAAATAAACTACAATTTTAAAGGAAAGACAAAATGTCAATCCACTCCTTGCCGTTTACAGTTTAACGTTGCTTTCTACCTACGATTTTTGTGGGAAAATTCTTTTGGGATTTGGAGTGTGGTTGTCGGGTATAAATGTATCTCCACTTCTAGCCAAGAATTATACGGAAGTATCAATTTTAATAAATAAAACCCAAATCATGATACATTGTACACTTATCATGACGTGTCGCACACATCCTACACAGGCGACAGCACCTTCATTTATATTATTTATATTAATACCTCGGTCGGGGTTTATACATTCAGGCATGCCTCTCTTTTCATATTCTAGTACTCATGTGTCCCAGTCGTCAAAGTCACAACTATTTTATTTACACTTCACCACTTCTATAGTAATTTGCATAAGAGCTACGCCCTCTCTCAATGGTTCAGTTAAGAAACCATCAAATTCAACAATAATTCGACTTTAACTACATAAATAAGAAATAGAGTGATGGATGCATGGATGGATGGATAGATAGATAGATAGATAGATAGATTTCCAAGATAGATAGATAGATAGATAGATAGATAGATAGATAGATAGATAGATAGATAGATAGATAGATAGATAGATAGATAGATGATAGATAGACTCTATTGACGAGCGAAATTATGATTACAGTATTCTAAACAAAAATCAACTAATGGATGTTAACATTGAAATGGATTTATCTGTATCAATTTTCTATATTTATTCAGTCATATTATTTTTTTAAACTAGATTGAACCCAGTTATCTAGTTGTCAGCGAAGCAGAAGAAGAGAAAAAGATAAGTGTCAAGTTCACGTTGCCAATCATTTGTCAGAACAACTGTGATCCTCTGAAACTAACCCTGAAGCAATCTGGCGCTAAAGGTACTTTTACAACATTCACTATTTACCTCTCACTTGAAGCAAATCTGTTAGATGATGTGTTGTAGTATCAGGTTTGATTGTTCAAGGCTACAATATACACATCTGAATGTGAGAGATATATTTAAACAACTCTTGATATTAAGCGAATTGGTAGCATTGTATCATTTTATAATGTTGTAATCACTCATACAAAACACCTTAAATCTTTAGGAACAATCCGTGACAACTGACACATGAAGCTTTTGCAATGATGAGTACTGCATACTCCCCACCCCACTCCACCTCTGGATTCTCCATAGTTGTCGATTTATTAGAAAAGATAAAAACACTCTTTTAGTATTAATTATCATAACATTACTCGGCAAACGAGCAAAATGCTAATTAAATGTTAAGAATACTACTATCCCTCAATGTTTGTATCAGTCCTTAGAATTTCCTTTATGTTAGGAAACATTGCTCACTCAAGGTGTTAGTTTTAGTGATCGTTTGTGATGGCAGAAATCAGCACAAAGATGTGATCCAATTCACACTTCACAAGTCTTCAAATGTTTGTATGCACGCAAACGTCACTGCTGAAAGTAAAATAAACGATTTTCAATAATTGTACACATGTACAAGTTTTATTTAAAATAATATTGTATATTTCATAAAATTTACAGTAAATAAACCTAACACATTTATAAATGTTTTTTTATTAATTTTGTGAAGTGGCGTGGTTATTTATTTACAGTGGTGTCTGATCATTCAATTTTACACTCTAATGCAAAAGACCGCTAAACATGAAATAACGCCACTTAATGAGACATAAATAAAAAATGTATTTTTAAGTGATACAAATTCAATAAATATAGAGTTTGTAAAAAAAATATTTAAAATTTTGTTCATAACTGTCAGTAAATAAATATTTTACTCCTACATTTTAATTAATATGTGTACATTGTGTCTGTAAGAAAGTTTATATGTAATATTCGTACGAAAGGTCTTTTAGTTAAATTGCATAGTACTATTTAGGAGTTACAAAATGTAGATGAACATAAATGCACTAGCATTGTGATATGTACTTGTTGGTTGCCCATGAATTAGTGAATAAATAGAACATCACAATAACTGAGGTCAACACTTCCGGTTGCTCGTACTAGCCCCCAGAGCAATGATTCACTAACAATTAATTGCACAAAGACAAATGGGAGACAGAATGACTACAATTATGAATTTTACACTATGTGAAGATTATAAGAAATGATGACAAATTAACAAAATATTTATATAAAAAGTAGGCAATAAAAAAAGAAACATCAATTACAAATTTCCACAATTCCAATTCCAATTTGTTTATCAGTCTATTCAGAGATATTTTAGCCTCCCTTAGTCATCCTATCACATTGTTTTTCTTTACAGATAGTCTCGCAAGTTTATAGTCTCTCTTTCTCTCTCTCTCTCTCTCTCTCTCTCTCTCTCTCTCTCTCTCTCTCTCTCTCTCTCTCTCTCTCTCTCTCTCAATTTCCTTTATATCCTATGAAAGTTCCCTCAAGGGTTTTATAATACATTCTACCAAGGTTTTCACACTCCTAGTCTGACTACTGTGTAATTAGCTGGTCACAGCAGATGGAGTCTCTTAGCGTGTCACTGCGTGTTTGTGTTTATGACATGCCACCCATGCACCGCATCACAGATCTAGTCTAGCATAGAGTTTTTGGTTTTCCCACATGGAACAACCAACCAAACGGATTTATGGATGTTCATACTGACTGAAAGATGGTTAGACCAAAGACTAACAGAGTGAGAGATCAACAACAGATGAATCCTACAATTAATAAAGCAGTAATCAGTGTCTACTACATGTAAACTGATAGTGATTTGTGCCAGTAGTTAAAAACGCTTCTGTGACCACAGTCTCACTAAGCTGAAAGAGACAAAATATGGTCATACATTACATAATATCCTGTTCATAAATTCATAACCATAGCGTTAAAAATTTAGTAATAAATACATTTTATATTCAGCTATTCCAAAAGCATAAAAAAGTGTTTGTATCAAAAAGGCTCCTGAATTTTGTCATGCAAAATCATTCACTCTTTTTAGCAGTCTTTTTTAGACTTTTCAATCATACAAAATCTTTGATCTATTTTACATTTAGACCGCACTCCACTAAATCATTCATTCGTGATACGCTTACTATTTGTAATTAGTTCAAGGTTATAATAACGCAATAAAAAGATATATTTTATTAGCTTCCACATGACTTGTATTTTAGCAAAAGAAAACACATCAGATTCTGGATCTGCTCATGACGTGAACAACTGCATCAAACGGGCCTGTGTCCTTGTCCTTGTTTTTCTAATACACCTCCTGTATAGATATTATTCACTTCATTATTTTTAATAATTATTGATGTGAGACTGGGTAAGGTTTTGTGCCCTAGATGGACAGTACTGATATTTTTTTTAATCAAAATTAAGTGCATTTTAATTTGATTTAGGACTATTTTTGTTTCAATATACTTATGAAGTTGCGTGATAAAATACAAATGAAACGAAAACTAAGTATAATGTATTTCATTGTTGTATTTCAGGTACAGTATCTGACCAGTGTATGTTTTCCCTTTACCCTGCTGACTGGAATGCCAAGACAAATGAAGCAAGACTGAGCTTGATAGTGAAAGCAAAGAGGGATCACGTCCAGAACGATCCAAACAGACGAGATCTGTTGGCACTGGAAGTCGTCAATTACGGTGGAGTCTACAATGGGACAATTATTGATCCGATGCCTGTACCATTAAATTATATTTATTTTTATTTATTTTATTCTCCTTTGTCTCTCTCTCTCTCTCTCTCTCTCTCTCTCTCTCTCTCTCTCTGTTTGCAGAGCAGATAGATATCAGCAGTATGGTAAATTATATGACTGGTTTAGTCACTTTAAAGGAATATTTTATTATAATCTAAGTGAACTGGACTTTAAAAGCGATTATATCTAAATAGCATTTCACGTACAAACTAAGATTTAAACCTAGCAGTAATAAAGCAACATATCAGACTTGCATTAAATTGAACCGTTTGGATAAGGTTTCAATGGAGATGCTAAAGGGGGCAAGCCGATACGACTATTGATGTTTTGTTAAATGTTTTAGTAAACGATTTAGTGAATTTAACATTCTAGACGTGCGATTCACATGTTTAATAGCATTTATTGGTACTGATATATGTAGTTGAATACAGTGTCACTTCTTAGTTTTGTCAGCAACTGTTGTATTAGTATTTATTTTTTAATCATTAGAAAAAATCGTCTGATTGATAAAAGCGGAATGTTAGTGAAAGAACGGGCAGTATGTCGAGCACATTTGTTACACAATTGATCCTTTGTCATTAAGAAATATTTTCGTACAGTATTTAATAACGTTATCATGTTTTTTCTTACACAATAAATCCTTTGTCCTTTATCCACTCTTAACATCATTATAGAGAAATATTAAGAAGGAATCTTCCGTTTCAGTTATTGCATATTATTAAATAATAATAATAAAATAGATATTAATCTAATGAGAGTTGATTTTACGGTATGCACTCCTTAAAGCCACTAAAGGTCTATACCAAATTACCAAATTTAAAGTTAAATGTAATAAAAAAATACGCATTTCTAATTGCCTGTCTCTAAGTTAAAATAATGTGGCACATCGAAGCCAGATATATACTGTTTTATTACGAATGCAATTAATTGCAAAAGGTACTGTAAAATAAGGCTCAAACAATTTATTCTGCTATTGTCGGAACTGCTAGACTTATTCAAACGTAAATTCTAACAATATAATTACATCATCAAGGGCTACAGCTGGATTGCACAGTTAGTTAAGTCACATCATCAATCACTCAATCACCGTATAAAGAAGGAAATGCTAATCACTGCAGACAATGAGAAGATATATTTAGGTTTAATGCTCTCTACAATTGTGAGTGTGGTTCAAGGATCTGGAAATATTTCGCTGAGGAAAATGAATCTTAGAGGTATTGTGCCTTATAACATTATTCTGTTGAGATATGATGTAACATATATAACACTGCGTCACAAAAAAAAATGTTTTGTAAGTTGTTTAAGATTTTTCAACTGATTTAGAACAATTTTGCACTGCTAAATTTGAAAAAGACATCTGGTTTTTTTTTTAATCAGGTCAGGTTTTTTTAAAATCTAAATCGATTTATAAAATCCGATCTTATAGTTAATCGATTATATTTTTGTAACATTATTAGGCAATTTTTGTTAATATTTCACTTAAAAATAGGTTTTTAAATTAAAACAAATAATTTAAATTTACAAAAATCGTTTTCTAACACAATTTATTTATTAAATGTTACAAATGTTGATTAGTGTACATTGAATAGTAGACATTGATAACGATAAATACATATAAATTCAATATT